>CM054817.1:0-17293 GCA_028984105.1 Lavandula angustifolia | reverse complement strand
ATCAAGTGTTCCTTTTGTGTATCGGAGAATCTTCTTCGCTGAAGCAGGGTGACTTTGCTTGGAGATTCCTCCCCAAATCTCACGCATACACTTATAAAGCATCGCTGATGCTGTACCCGCATTTGCTATTAAAGATAATAATTTAACCAATAAACAAATTTCTATAATCGAATAGTTACCGATACTCCCTCTTTGTCAAGATTAATCTTTAGATTGGGTGGTCATGGGAATTCGACTAGTTTGCTAGAATTGCTGCTAAATTTATCGATGAGATCTTCCGATATACTTTGCTAGATAGATGAAAAATTCCTTCTCCTGACTAAGCTTAACTTGAAGTCCAATGAAATAGTTCATTTCTTCCATCATGCATATCTCAATTTCTCCTTCATCATCTTCTCGAACTTGCTCACATGGTCACATTTTTCGATACAAAGATGATGTCGCCCACATAGATCCGCACCGCCAGTAACGTCGTCTTCTCGACTTGATACCCCCCGTAATGGTGCGATCTACAATTCCTTTCTCAAAACCTTTCTCAGGGCTGAGGAACTCAAATAAGATATCATACCAAGCCCTAGGTGCTTGTTTAACCCATACGCATCTTGAGTCTATATACTGATGTCCCCACCGAAGCCTGGACGTTGTTCCCACATAGACTTCTTTTAAGATGCCTTCAGAAAGTCGACTTTCAGATCCATTTGATAGGACTTTAAAATGCTAATATGTGCCGTCATAAGCGGGAATAAACGAACGGCTTCCAATCTAGCGACCGGTGTAATTGTTTCATCAAAATCTATCCCTTCGCTTCTGATGGAGCAAGAAGCTTTGACAACTAGTCCGCTTTGTTCCCGACAAACGACGCTTGTTTTCATCTCGCTGCTTTGAAGACCCACTCTGCCCTACTTACATGTTGATGCTTACGCCTATCAACAAGCTCCCCAAACTTCGCTTTCGACTCTAATCAAGGTAAGCTCTCTTGCATACTAGTGATCCAATCGACGATCATTTAGTGCGTTCTCTATAGTTTCGAGGTTCTTCACAGACAAGAAACACGAGTATAATGCACTTTCTACTTCTACTGTAATCTAGATCTTCGGCTTTTACACTTGCCGACGGATCTCCTATGATAAGATCGGATGCGCAGAGCTGCCGAGCCATGATCGTCTTTTTCTTGTTTCTTCTTCTCCGAGTTACTTTTTGCACAAATAGTAGCATGGGTTAGAAATTTCAAAGTTAGCGCATTGTTCTATGATCCCAATCTACCCAAGAATAAGGTTTCAGGGATCTACTAAGTCACCAGTTTCAAACTGAAGCATTAAGCTCGTGAACATTAGGAGTTCCCCCTAAGTTATTCGTCGACTTGTTACTTGAGATTGATTCAGCATCAACAGGATCAACCGGTCCTACTCACCTGCATTGTTTGTTGGATGAGTACGGATGTCGCCTTCATCATTCAATCATCATCCCAATAATGCCGGATCTTTCCGGCCGCATTGTTCACGCTCAAATCCTCGCAACTTGTTACTAACCTCTTCAACATCTTAGCTTGGAGTCACGTTGCTTGTCCTAAGTAACATACTCATTCAATACAACATGAGGGCTTTCTTCCACGCAAAGTGCCCGGGCGCTTATAGCGACTCGAAAGTTTTGTCGACTCGGGCGTATCCTAAGACAGACTCATTGTCCGACTTGCTATGAAAGACCTTTAACCGACCATTTCCATTATCGTGGATAAAGTAAGGACAACAGAAAATACGGAAATGTGAAATAGAAGGTGTTCTCCCTTTCGATAATTCATATGTCTTATGTGAGCTCGAGCCAAAAGGGAGTGGAGCGATTCTAAGTATAGCGGGCCGTGGTTAGTAGCTTCGCCCAAAACTTTGATGGTAGTCCCTCCGAATCTGCGAGGAATGTTCTTGCCGCTCATTAAGCTGTTCTCTTTCCGCTCTGCAAGGCCGCTCGCCGAGGCGCGCGTGCCGCCGAATGCCTCATGCCGAATTCTCTCACCTATGCAGTAGCATTCTTTTTTTCATCATAGAGTTGAGAAATTATTTGCCTCTATCTCGAGGTGTATCCTCTATATTCTTGATTTATTTCACTACGCTTAATCTCTTTAGTAGTTTTGTGACAGCTCGGCTGGACATCGGAATTTATTTGTAATGAAGATTACTCACGTATATCTAATAATAATCTATGTTGGTCTGCAGACGAGTCTTCAAAGCGTGGTGTGGGGGGGAATACACCTAAGTACAAGTTTTAACTTAAACACTAAAGTCGGTATATTACTAAATGCGTGTTCCTATGAAGGATTCAAAAATTTCCTTGCCAACTTAGCTCTTCCGATCACATGGCAGAGCGGTTCGAACTATCCATCAACTTCGCCGATCGACTTCAACTGAGTCTACCACAGAACTCAACCCATATACCGAATAATTGCGGAAGTGTAGGCCCCGATTTTATTTTCTCATTTTAAAAAGTTTTTTAATGAAAAATTAATTCAAGTCGTGCTTAAGTGCGTCAATTCCGCTTTACCGAAAATACGAAGTTATGCTTTTGTAAAATGGTTTCATGCTAGTGAAACTGTAAGGAATAAAATAATAAGTGCACGGGTGATTTTTAAAGTGGTTCTGGATACGTAAGATCCTACGTCCATTGTCCCGGCTCCACAGAGGTCTTGACTTTATTATACCGAGCAAGTCTCGCCTCAAACTATCCGTACACCCGGGACGGATACTTGGGCTTATAGTCTTAATGGATTTTACAAGTTCCAAACATGAGTACTTGAACTTCCTCCAACTACGGGAGTTCTTACAATAAGAGAGAGCCTTCAACAATATGAACTCCTTCTGCTTTTTCTTAAACATATAATCTAACAATGTTAGCTTAGAATAGAAAATGGGAACAAGACTTTCTCTAGAGAGAACGGTGGAAATATCTATCCGGTTAGTGAATTATTCGCCGAGTGTGCTTCAACTTCTAGTAGCTTTGAATACATGCCGATTTCTTTGAAATATTCAGCTTGATGCCGATTCCTTGTAGACCGATGTTCAACACACGCAGCAGGTTCCGAACAACCATATCGAGCTCTTCGAGAGCACGAGTTCATCTAGTTAAGACAAGAATATGCTACCGAGCTACTGGCCTTAATCGAATTCTATCTAAATTTACCGATTTCTTAACATGCTAAACTCAACTAAGCTATTACTTTATACTGGTTCATCACTCAGCTAGAGATTTGAGATCTTCAAATCAATCATATTTTATACTGAATCGTATTCCTAACAACAACAACAACAATAACAACAACAATAACAATAATAATAATAATAATAATAATAATAATAATAATAATAATAATAATAATAATAATAATAATAATAATAATAATAATAATAATAATAATAATAATAGTTTAGCAATATATTATCCAATTGTTCACTAAATCACATTTTGATTAAATGTCTTTACACACTTACACACTTATGAGAATGACTGCTACCCAAAATGCTAATAATATCACATTTATCTAGTACGGTTTACATCTTATGATCAGATTTCTCTCATTCCACAAAAAAATAGTAATAAAAGAGCTAAAATTGTAGTTTCCTTGAATGACATAACGATTAAAATGCTAAGTCTATGGTCGAAGCTTATAGGTTCAAAATTTAGTCTATGTACTCGCGTAATGCAGCTAGACGTATGCACAAGGTGACACTCGAAAAAACTATCAAAATAAAAAGAAAGTTGAAAATTGTAATTTTTTATAAGTGGTTTTAGCCATAGCTAGGGGTGTTCGGTGACGGTATACCGTAATATTTTTCCCATACGTTCACTGTAACCGAAAATGTTCGGTATGGGAAAATGCATATCGTTACCGTACGATAACTTCTAGGTATACCGTAGTTCGGTATACCGAAAGTTCGGTATGAGCAATCTCCATACCGTTTTCATACCGCTTATTTCGTATACCATACCGTACTTCGGTATACCGATATATCGTACTTCGTATACCAAATTTTACCTATACCGAAGCAAATAATTATTACGATTTTTTAATTTTACTTCATTTACTAGCTTTATTTAATATTTAATACAAAGGAAAAGTTCTATTCTACTTCATTTAATATTTAGAAACTAATTAATAGAATATATATTGAGAAAATGTAGAAAGAAATTAAGAATATAATTTTGCCCAAAATAGAATATTTGATTTACATTTGTCTTTGATGTTTCTTTTCTTGATGGAATATATAAATTATAAAGTAATTTTCACAATAATCGATATAAAGTAAGAATTATTCTCTCAATCATATATATTTGATGTTTCATTTAATAAATTATTCTCTCAATCATATATATATTTGATTCATAGTGACTAATGATTGTTAAGTTGTATGGTCATATTATCATATGAACATTTAATGAATTAGTTTATGTTTTCTTAAAAATCGAGACAAACTAAGAAAAAAGTTAAATATTTATTTAAAATATGAACCATAAGATGATATAAAATTTATACAAAATAATAGAGAAAAAAAAAATATAATTTTTTTAAATAAATAAACTTAGATTTTTTTTTCATCTACAGTATTATTTAAGCAATTCAAATAATTGGTATGTATTACTTATGTAATTTAAATTTTTTGAATTCATTTCATGGTTTAATAAATAAATAATGCGAATTTTGCTAAATAAAGTTATGTCATTTAAGCTGGTATGTACTGACTACGATTAATTTATTAGGCAAACATTAATCTATAAAAGTATAATATAACATTAAGATTGGTATAATGGACAAACATTAATCTATAAATGTATAATATAACATTAAGATTGGTATAATGGATAGTTCGGTATACATCGATATAGTTCGGTACAAATTGGATATAGTTCGGTATGAATCGGTATAGTTCGATTCGAATCGGTATAGTTCGGTATGAATCGGTATGTTAGGTATACCGTTGCATACCGAAATTTTGGGTATCTAACGGTATACCGCAAGATGAGAAATCTCATACCGTTGTCGTACCGAAAAACTCCGAACGGTATCATACCGTACGCCCAAAAATCACTGTATACCAAATTTTCGATATTTTCGGTAATTTTTCGATACGGTATGTGCGGTATACCAATTTTCGGTATACCGTAACACCCCTAGCCATAGCCCTCCCTAAATTTAAAAATTAATTGGAATAACCTTAGGCGCATAGGTAACGGTCCCTAAGATTTACTTAACTAAATAGAGCCTCTTCAATCTATAATGGACTATGGCAGTAATGGAGCATGCCAAAAATAAAACTCGATAAATTTAAAATTTATTAAATACAATATATCAATGTTTGACAATTTTTAGTTAATTTATTTATTTAATAAAACAAATAATGAAAATTAAAATATGGCTGTGTTATTTGGATTTTTATGAAAAGTAAATAAATATTTATAATGTATTAGATACTGAATAACCAAGTTACTTAATACAATTTGCTTGTAATAAGCTAGCCATAAGTAATAAATTTGCGTTATAACAAGCATGCAATTCTCATTTAAAAACATCCATGGATCATATCATTAAACGTGTATTTGCTTATTCAAAGAATTGGGTGTATCGAATCTATTAATTTAGTAGAGCGTTGAGTGCGGGATAGT
Source organism: Lavandula angustifolia (assembly GCA_028984105.1). Lineage (NCBI taxonomy): Eukaryota > Viridiplantae > Streptophyta > Magnoliopsida > Lamiales > Lamiaceae > Lavandula > Lavandula angustifolia. The sequence goes on along the minus strand of CM054817.1, from coordinate 11,647 downwards.
CAACCATAACTCCGAATAATTTCGGAAAGGGAAGGAGTAGCATTGATCTTCACATACAATAGGCTTTTAGCTTGGGATGGGTCTCTAGACTATAGAGGTGTACAAAGGGTAGAAAATAGACATGCCTAACTTTGCTAGTAATAATCTAGCAATAATTCACACATTTATATTATAACCCGCATGCAATTCTTATTTAAAATACATCTAGCAAATTAGTATTATAAACGTGTCCATGCATCTTCGAATAGGCATGCAAAACGTGGTCCTAGGCAGGCTCCTCCCCGAAATTTTGGTATTGACTATTTATTTTAATTATTTTAATAAAGCGGATAGTTAGTATAGTGGTTAAAGAGGAGTGAAATTCACAACTAATATATAAAGTGTACTGAGTAAATAATAAAGGTAGCTTAGAAATAAAATAGAAAATGTAAATCAAATTAATCAAGGCGCTATAAATCATTTATTTTACGTGTGTTGGTACTAGTTTGATTTTATATTATATGAAAAAAAGAAACCGAAGTAAGAAAGGATTTGACCCATAACGGCGCAAATCTCAATGAAGTGATTTAATTAGTTGGTAATTAGTCTTAATATAATGTAATAAATAAAATATATAGCAATTAGTGATTAATTGATTTTTGAAGATAAGAATTATTATTTTCATTTCAATTTAGGATTCCGTTCTTGTTTGTCCGGTATATTAATTTAATTTCATAAATTTAATAGCAGAAAACGCGAAGAGAATTGTAATTGTAATAGATACGATGTTAAGAAGAAAAGGACGGTGGAAAGTTCATACGAATGTTCAAATGTTAGAATTAGTTATTTCGTGGTAAAAAAAAAAATCATTTTCAAATTCCAGCAATGTTCGTATGTATATTTATCTATCTATAGATATATATAGGAAATATAGTATTTATTGGAGTCTTTTTATGCTTATACATAAGTTTAATAGGGCAGGATATGCTTTAACACATTTTGCTTAATACATTAGGGTTTCAATTGTTTTGTTGAATTCTAGTTGAGTAATGGAATTACCTCTTCTTCTTTTTGAAAAAAAAATAAAATTATAAATTGTATAATATTTAATTTGCCCACAATACATATGTATTATCCCTCCGTCCCATGTAGAAGTGTATTGTTTTTATTTAATGACCGTCTCATGTAAAGTTATCTCGTTTTTTAAAAAAATAAATAATGTGTGACCAAAATTAACAATCCAAAAAGTCAAATAACACATATCATACAATACAAGCTTTCTTAATCTCCGTGCTCTCATAAAAATGATACATTTTCTATGAAACGGATGGAGTATATATTAATATACATTGAATTGGAAAAAAAGAGATCTCACAAACAAGTTTTCACGATACTAGATCCAACAAGTTTTTAATCAATTAATAGTAATTCGCCGACTAAAATTATATATTCATAGCTAATTTTTTCAAATACTTTGTACAAAGTTTATATTACTCATTTATACTATAAAAGAGGCAATAGCCTGTCATGTGAATATCTAGGTTATTTTCTTAATTTTTCTAGGTCATTTTCTTAATTTTTCTTGGCAAAAGCATCATGTTGCACATGCAACATGATCCAATTACCCAATTTTGACCCGCTTTGACCCGTGTTGGACCCGTTGACCCGCTGATGTCAGCATGACATCATATTTTTTTAAAACTTTTTTTTTACTATTTTTTTTAACTTTTTTTTTTTAAAAAAATTTCCCCTTTATTTTAAAGACGAACGTGTCACTCTTTGCATACGAAAGTGTCAATCGTAACAAACAAAAGTATCGATCGCAACAAACAATTTTTTTTCTTTTTTTTTATTTTTTTCCCCTTTATTTTAAGGACGGACGTGTCACTCTTTGCATATGAAAGTGTCAATCGTAACAAACAAAAGTGTTACTCTTTGCATACGAAAGTGTCAATTTTTTTTCATTTTTTTCCCTTTATTTTAAGGACGGACGTGTCACTCTTTGCATATGAAAGTGTCAATCGTAACAAACAAAAGTATCAATCGTAACAAATAATTTTTTTTTATTTTTTTCCAATTTTTTTGATAAGGAAGCGTGTCATTTGTAATGAATAAATGTGTCATTTGTTACTTATCCAAAGTATCAATCGTAACAAACAAAAGTGTCATTTGTATTTGAATAAAGTGTCATTTATATCATTTTATTGAATATCAATTATTTTTAAAAAAATGCGATTTGTTTCGAAAAAAAATGTCATTTGTTTATGAAAAAAATGTCAATTACAACGAACGAAAGTGTCATTTATCTTAAAGTGTCGGGCCACATTGAAGTAAATTGACACTCGGAATTAAGGAACGTGTCACTTTAATTTACTAATCAATATGAAGCATAATAACCGGAAATGTTATCCAAAGTGTCAATCGTAATAAACAAAAAGTGTCAATCGTCTCCCGAATGAAAGTGTCATTTGTTTAGAAACAAACGAACAAAAGTGTCATTGTTTATAACAAACAACACTTTTGTATACAAAGAAGTACACTTCGTCCTTATAATAAAGAGGAAAAATGAAATTTTTTTTGTATTTCAAAACAAAAAAAGTGTCGTGTCAATTCTTAGTATTTACGAAAAGAGCGAAAAAAATGAAAAATGAAAAAAGACGAAAAAGGCAAAAAAATGAAAAAGACAAAAAAAAAATGAAAAAAGACGAAAAAGGCAAAAAAAAATGAAAAAAGACGAAAAAACGAAAAAAACGAAAAAGGAGAAAAAATGAAAAAAATGAAAAAGACAAAAAAAAACAAAAAAACAAAAGAAAAAAGGCGAAAAAGACGGAATAAACGAAAAAGATGAAAAAAGGCGAAAAAAATGAAAGAAGACGAAAAAAAACGAAAAATGAGAAAAAAACAAAAAAGACGAAAAAGACAAAAAAAAAAAAAAAAGATGAAAAAAAGACAAAAAAAAATTAAAAAAATGAAAAAAAAATAAAAATTGGTTAACACATGAGTCAAAGCGGGCCAACTGGCCAAACATTGAGTTAAAATTGGATAATTGAATCATATTAGACAATGAAATGATGATGCACACTAATCCATCTCATTTTTCTTTTACATTATGAAGTTGACATAGGATTTTCAAATAGCCACTTGATTCTAAGTGAAATTAACTCACTAGCAGCGACAGCCAAAAATTATCCGGTAGTATCAAAACATTCCTTCAATTTTCTAGATTGAATTAGAAAAGATTGAGTGCTGTCAAGTAACAATGTAACACCACCCCATTAGCATCGGCTTATACAAGATTATTTTACGCACATTCAGATCATTTTTTATTTGAATGTTGGGTTAGAAATTATTCATAAATTAGGCATGCTCCAATTCCAATATGTCATACTTTAGATACAACTTTATATCTTGACAGTCCAAACATACATTTAAAATTGACACCATAGCGATGCATAATTGACAGTGCTCTACTTTTTATTGTGAATTATGGCTTAAACAAACACTCTACTCATCATTGACACGTTCTTTTGTCATGATTGACACACATACACAAAGCAATTGACACTCGCTCTCTACTCATGAATTATGACTTAAACATACACTGCTCATCATTGACGCTGCTTCTTTTGTCATGATTGACACGCATAATAGAAGCAATCTGATACTCGCTTCTCTATTGGATTATGCTTTAAACGGACACTTTGCTCATCATTGACACGTTCTTTTGTCATGATTGAAATGCACAACGAAGGCAATTGACACTATGTTTCTCTACTATGAATTATGACATAAACAGACACTCGTTTCATCATTGACACGTTCTTTTGTCACGATTGACACACACAACATGGATAATTGACACTCTCATCTCTACTATGAATTATGGCTTAAAACAGACACTGCGTTCATCATTGACACGTTCTTTTGTCATGATTGACATGCACAACCGAGACAATTGACACTTTTTTCATGAATAAATGAAACTTTTTTCGAAACAAATCGCATTTTTTTTTCAAAAATAATTGATAGTCAATAAACTAAACTGAACACTTTATTCAAATATAAATGACACTTTTTGTTTGTTACGATTGACACTTTGAGATAAATAACAAATGACACATTTATTCATTACAAATGACACGATTGCCCTTTTCAAAAAAATAAAAAATATATTTTTTTTAAAACAAACGGCACATTTGTTTACAAAGAAATGACACACCCGTCCTTATAATAAGGAAGAAAAAAATGGAAAAAATAAATTAAAAAAAGGAAAATAAAATTAAAAAAATTGAATAATGACTTTAGCGTTTGAGTTTAAATCAGAAGCATACTAATTTGGCCAATCGACTAATTCGAAAGCAACACTCGAAGCAATGACTTTAGCGTTTGAGTTTAAATCTGCGCTTCAGTGTATTCACCACCCCCTCTATACCCGAAGGTTCGTCTGCGGACCAATATTAAGAACTAATTTTCTAAGTCAGGCGAAGCGAAAAAATGGTGTTATAAAGAGACTTTTGCAAAGAGAGAGTATAAGAATATGAGGATTGAGTTGTGAGTAAGGCGACACCCACTTTATCTTAGTATTATAATTTTAATTCTTTTCATTTATGGAAATATAACAGAAATAATCGGACAACCCGATTAGTAAAACAAGACAAAAATAATAGGACGAAATTAGTACTATTAAGTGAGCCATAATCAAGTATACTTAGACAAGTTGAAAAATTAGTTAAAAAAAATACTACCTCTATACACTCGCCGTCCCAAAATTATTATCCACTTTATATTTTTACCAAATTATTATATAATTTTTTTCCAATAAGATCCATAATTTTACACACAATTAACAACTTTTTTTAAAAGAGTCAAATAAAGAAAATTGCAAGGGAGGGATTAACATTCCTTGAATATAAAACTTATTTACGTACTTATATTAACTATATATACTAGTTTTATATTTCTCCCTTAATTAAAAGAATCAAATATTTTTCAGATACTCATGGAGAATTCTCCGGCGGTCGATGGCACTGTAGATGGTTGTCCTTGTCCCTTACCGTGTAATCCAATCCAAATAAAAGAAAACCATCTGAACCCTCCCCAACCGTAAATTTGAGGTCGCACCCACCGGTAGTCATCTAGACGCTCGCACACTTGATCGTACTGGGTCCCACGCCGCTCTGTATGAAATCGCTCACATCATTTAAATTGCCAGTTTGCACCCACACCTCCTCTTATTTTCTAAATTTAATATTTTCGCCTCACTCTCAACTCTCACTCGAATCTTTTGGCAACATAAATTCCAACCTCTCTCTTTCTCTCTCTCTCTAGCAGTCTAGCTGGGTAAGCTGCAGCTCTCTCAGTTCCTCCTCATCAAGAAAATTATGTTAATTCATTTCATTGTTTGTATCTGTGATGTTGTTTGTTTATTTATGTGCGGCCTGATTAACTAACTCATCTCTTGCTGCTCGCTGCCGAGATGTAATAGTTTCCCGTTGGAGGAGTAATTGATGGGGTGGGTCTTCCACTGAGAGATGGGGAATTGTAACTGCTTTTATATTAAAAAAAATTGTTTATTATCTGTGCTTTTTCTATTTTTGGAGAAACAATGGGGAAATCTCGCAGCAGAGGGGGTATCAGATGAAGACTTTCCTAAAATGTGTAAGAAATTTGTTAGAAGTTATCTTCAGCTTTGGTAATTGGGGGAGGAAAAGATGCCTCTCTATCTATCTTCTTAAATGTCTATTTTTAATTAATTAATTAATTTTTTCTTTTCCCCCCTCTTTAGGAGAAATAATTTCCCGGTTTGCGTTGTCTTGAGGTCGCGCGCAGATGTTTGGGCTTTCTGGATTTTCTTTCTTTCTTTTATTCTTTTGGCCATGGGAGAAGGGGAAATGTTACATACAAGTCCATAGCTTCTATATTCTTTTTTTTTTTTTTTTTTTTATACGCATGCCACCTGCTACCTTGCTACAAGCAAAGGTAACCCCGCTATTTCATGTGCAAGACATTGCAAACCACACATGAGAGTTCAACCACCCTAGCCAACCATAAGAGGACAGGCCCACAAAGCCGTTCTTTAATAGGATTCGAACCCAGGACCTATCGGTCCCAATATAGCTTCTATATTCTATTTTATATTTCCGGAGAAAAGGCCCTAAATGGGGGTGGGGTGGGGTGGGGTGGGGGACCATGTATAACTGCCCATCAACTACCATTATTTTCTCTAGTTTTTAAAACTTGGATAAAAGTGAAGAATATGACAATATGTAGCAGCCAGGCATTAGTTTTTACTATTTCGCAGCGTGCTTTCATTATTAGTTTGAGTTTGGAGGGTGTGAGGGATTGAATAAAATTATTATTTCGATGTATTTTATTGTATATATCCGAGTTTAGTTTTGTATTTCTCTGTCGTTGTAGAAAGTCATAATATGATAATCTTGGCGTTAATGGTTGTGTTTAGGTAGTTTTCAGTCTTTTGCGTATTGCTAGCTTTGTTGTAGTAAAGAACTGAGCAAGCCGAATACAGCAGGTGTTGAGGATAAAGGATGTTTAAGTGGGAAAGGGTCAAAGTATGGTGTTTGCAGATAGTAAACAATACATAAATTCCTTTCTTCTTTTTTGCCAGCAGTTACGTTCATCTTTGGCTGGAAAGCAGTCTAATCTGCTTTCGTGGTTGGGAATTTGAACAAAGGTTATATTTTGTAAATAATATTTGATTAAATGCTGCAAAATCTTTCTTGAGGTGTCGATAAGGGTTATTGATTTGTTTATCAATTGATTTAATCAGTATTGAGAGTCTTTTTGGTCATGTTGAATACTTGATTTTATGCTTGTTTTTGTCGAGAAGTGCGTGGATTTTTTGTTTATGATTTGTGTAACTCCTTGAAGCAGGGGAACATAGCTTCTTCGTGGAGTGATTACTCTGTTGTATCTTCATGCTAACTTACAAACCCTGGTTTATTTGTAACCTATTTGTTGTTATCTGATCTTTCTGAAGAAGCTCTTCCGTATTGCGTGTGTTATGTGGAGTTTCTCCATCAATTTCATTTGTTGTAAGCATCGTGTGAGTAGTTTTATTTTTTTTATCTTGCAGTTTCAGAGGCCTAGGTTATGATGTATTGTCCATACTAGGATAATTAGAGTTGCTTAATGAACCACTTTATGGAGATGGATTGGAATGCTAAGTGGGACTGTGAAAGCTTTGCTGCGTATGGTTCAAAAACAACGGAAAATCCTAAGAAGCTGCAACTAGTGGATTGGACTATTATTGATGATGGAGAAATTGATGCTGTATCCTTCAATCTCTCAACGGGGGTGGCAACTATGCCTCTGGTTCTGATGGTGGGCATGCTTCTTCAGCAAAGAGCTCACTATCAGCTTCCGAATCTTTCACAAAGGATGAGCAAACCCCAGACTTCAGGCTCATGACATATGAGGGCTTTTCTGGAGATTTTAACGAAAATACAGAACTGGAAGTAACTAAGGCTTTTGGAACTTCTCCCCCTCTGGAGGCTTCCACTGGCTCCGTAGAACCACTGAATGGTCTGAAGCTTGGAAAGAGAACATACTTTGAGAATTGCGGTGCTGGAGGCCTTGTTAAGAGTGCATCTTCTGTCATGCCTAATCCATCCACCACTTCATTGAAGAAAACTAAATCGCCAATTCAAAACCTCCCTATACCTCGCTGTGTTGTGGAGGGCTGCAATGTTGATCTTTCAACAGCTAAAGAATACCACCGGAAGCATAGAGTTTGCGAAAGCCATTCCAAATCCTCAAAGGTTGTTGTTAGTGGCCTTGAACGTCGGTTTTGCCAGCAGTGTAGCAGGTAGATATAAAAGAAAAAGTGTATCCCAAATTGTTTAACTTTCTGTCCATCTATCACTGCCTGTTGATCAATCTACTGGACAGCTATTAGCCATTCTTGAAGTTATCCTGGGTTTAATGCTACTCTCTGTTTGAAGTTTAATGCTACTCTCTGTTTGAAGGTTCCATAATCTGTCTGAATTTGACGAAAAGAAGCGCAGTTGTAGAAGAAGACTTTCTGATCATAATGCACGACGCAGGAAGCCACAACAAGATGCCATCCAGTTTAATTCTACAAGGCTCTCGTCACCATTCTATGGTATTTTTTCTATTGGAGTCCTTTACTGTTTTCGTCTGGTTGCTAAAATACCAAATTGGAATATTATCATGAACTAAGATATCCTCCTTCCAACTTTTACACGTGAGCAGACTTCATAGTATATGGTTAGTTATACTTATACAATACTAGGGTGTTTTTTGTACAATTAATCTTGCAATGAAAATATTCTTTCTAATACCTTGAACTTTGATTAGCTGAATCTTAGAATGAGTTTTCTGTTTATTGTCTCTTAGAAATGATCCTATTTGAAAACGGGTCCCTTTAAATAGTTGTCATTTAGACAAATCAATGCATAAAATGATCATATCATGGCTTATTTGTATTATTTGTATAAGAAGAGGTAGGATACGAATAAATATATCAACTACTTCTAATAAATACAAATTGCTTGCAGGGCTTTAGGGATAACTACCTAAAACCCAAAATGACTGCCCTGGGCTTTGAATTCTTAAGATCTAGTCCGAGTTTGATAATCTGATAAATCCTTTTTGATGAACAGGTGGAAGGCATCAAACGAGTCTTCTTTTTTAACAATGCTCCACTAGTTCGCTCAAGAAATCTGGGTGATACCACATGGGAGAGCACGTCCAACTCCAAGTTCACCCTGACAAGAGGTTGTACATTGAAGTCTGCTGGAGATGGAGTTACTAGTGAGCAAATGCATATGCGAGGAGTTAAACTTCCACATTTCATCAGTATGCAAGGCAATTCAGCCAAAGGATTTCTCCCATCAAAGACCTCTGTCGCTGATGTTTCAAATCCAGGTATATTTTTCTTACTTCTGGGGATTGCTTTGACAGTAGATCTATATAGTATAACAGTTCTTCTGAATTTTCATTTTAAAATTTTTGATGTTGCATAAAATTTTCTCGACAATTGTCTTAGTTTGTCACATAGATGCAAGCATAGTAGTTGAGAGCATGCTGTTATCTTATCCAGTATGAATTAACTTGTTTTTCTTTTATTTTGATTTGAAAAGAAACTTTGTACTGCTACTTGTGTTACAACAATCTATGTACAGCTCTCATCTTGATGTCTTGATTTTGTCCTATACAATCTCTTAAGTTAAACATGGTATTCATGGAGAAGCATGCATGTATGTTAAGACAACGATAGCTGACATGAATTAGATTGACATCAATTAACGTTCATACGTCTAGCCTATGATTTATACTTGAAAGTTAAGTGAAGGTGATTTATGCCAGGTGGGAAGGGATCCCAGTTAGATGCAGGACCCGATTATGGTCGTGCTCTCTCTCTTCTGTCAAGTAATTCATGGGCTCCATGCGGACCAACCTTAAATCCAATTCATGAAAATGGTACGATGCATGAAGGCGTGCCCCTCTCTTCTCCAGACCTCTGGCTGCAACCCCATCAATCCACTTATCATCACACCAACACCAACACTAACTTTCAGGAAATCCAGGTATTCATAACACCATATGAAAGTGACTTGTATTCCAACATGAACTAACTGCTGCAAGCCTGCAACTCCTATCCCAGTTAGTTGCAGATTGAACTTTTTGCAATGTAATGGTGCCAACTGCCAACGGCAGCATGAGTTGATTAAGTTGTGCTTATTACTTATAAAGCTATTTAAATATACTCATCCCATTTTAGCAATTTTCCCTTTTCAAAGTTCTGTAATGCAAATGTTTACTGGTTGGATCTACAGCTATATTTATCGCTTCTGTGGGGTATAGTCTTTTCTAGTTCAGTTTCTACTTGTTTTTTGGTTTTTGAGTTTTATCGGTTTTGACTGGAACAAGATCTGGGAAGGCTAATTTTGATACTTCCTAATACTTTTCGAACTTTACCCTTTTTCTATTTTCGTTCCCTTTCAATTTAAATTTATCGGATCTTCTCTATATTTGTCAGAAAATTACTAAGACGTCCCCTTGGGAAGGCAAAGTTGGTAAGATGGGTTGGCCCGGGACCGATAGGTTCTGGGTTCAAATCTCACTGGCTCCAACTTTATGGAGCCTGTCACCTATGGTTAGCCTAGGGTGGTTGAACTCCAAAAAAACCAAAAAAAAAAAAAAAAAAAATTACTAAGACTACCCACATGGCCACATAGATGATTCTGAACCGATAAAAAACAGAAAAAATAAATTAAGTTATTAAAAAATAAATTGAAAATTCTGATTTTCGAACGACTTGGGGCTGTCCAATTCAAGATCTTGAAATTCTCTTTCCTAAAACACTTTGAAAGTATATTAGGATGAATTCACCCTGACTTACCCTAGTTATTGACATGTCAGCATATAAACGTTAGGAGCAAAATGCACTTTAATTTTGCTTCCTATGATCCTTATCTCATTATGAACATATTTTTCCCAGCAAACCAGAAATAGAATAAACTTTAGTTCTCCAATTAAATAATTTCCTAACGCCAACAAAAAATCATACCATATTTCCGCCACCATTAAAAGCAATATTTGAAGATTTAAATTGTTGTAAATTTATATTATTATGCAATAAATGCAGAGATACCATACTCAAATTCTGCAAAATATATATATATATATATATACCCTACCTCTAGACAAGTGCAAAAAATGGGTGCAATTAGTGTAGTATTTTTGGTTTCATTTGTGCCGTTGATCTTTTTAGGGTTTGTGCAGGGAGTGGATGAGGTGAAGGGATACCCACCCTCAATCAACTGCGCAAACACAAGCTGCCCATCATACCAAGTAATCCACTCTCAGAAAGAATTTGAAATCCGAACTTACCCGACTCGTCAATGGGTAGCCAGTGACAACATCACCACCATCAACTACGGCGTCGGGTGGAGCGCCGGTTACATCAAGTAAAACCAATAACAAACTCTCTCCCTCTCTCTTAATTTTTCCCTTTCTAATCTGAATTGTTTTTTTGTTTGTGGCAGTACATATAATTACTTCGCAGGAGGCGTGAACCAAGAAAAACAATCATGGGATGAAGTAACACAACCGACTTTAACGGACGTTACTCCCAATACGGACTACGATTCTATCTACAGAGTGTACCTCTACGTGCCTAATGATTACCAAAATAAGACTCTAGCGAAACCCGAGACCGGCGTCTTTTTGGTGAAGCTGCCATATAAGAAGTTCGCCGCTGTGGTGAGATTCGACGGCCGCATTAGAGACGACATCCTCGCTGCACAGCTGGCGGCGTTAAAGAATAGCCTCAAGGGAACACAGTGGGAGTCTGCGGCGGCGGCCACCTCCTATACCGTTGCCGATTATCAGTTCCAACGTGTCCAACAACAAGATAACCGCATTAATGAAGTCATTTTGTGGTTTGATAAGAATTAGTATGGGGTTTATGTTTATGGTTTCTTCAAATTACAATAAATCGTTTTGAATTATTATTTAGACGTTACATTTGTTGTACTTCAAGTGATTATAATGAAATATGCTATATATATTTAGAGGTGTCAAAATATGCTCAAAATAGCGCAATTGAAAGGGCCAAGTCGGCCCATCCGTACTTTGGGTTAGATTGTGTTGGAAGTTCGAGGCCCAAAATATCTCGAGCCTA
>CM054816.1:28397872-28685442 GCA_028984105.1 Lavandula angustifolia | reverse complement strand
TTTTGTGGGACCCACAACTTTATACCAATCTACACACAACTAACAACTCTCCTTAAAAACCGTGCAAAAAACAAATTGGACAAGAATTTTGGGACGGAGGGAGTAGTAAAATTATATTGTTCATTAGGCCGCAGCTTATAAACATCAAATTGCAGAAAGTTAATATTGAGGCACAATAATTTTGGTTTCATATGAACAATCAGCTATGTTTAACTGTGTAACGTAATAAAGTAAGTAGGAACTGAATACTCAAGCCAAATTACATATTTATATGTTTCTAGAAAGTTGAATTAGGAAAAAAAGTAAATTAATGTTAGAGATAAAGGGATGTATAACAATAATTTCCGGGAAGACTAATACTCAATTCAATAAACTAAACTAAAGCAGAAAAGCAATACAAGAACAAACATTCTTGTCTTGTAGAAAAATTTGATAACCAAAGATAAAACCTAGTTGTCTGACCCTATAAAAAAGGCCTAGGCATAACACGACCTATGGCCCAAGACGACTAATAAACCAAACGTGCCTACTAACCACTCTTGACCCTTAATGCATCCCGCGCTGGTGAGCAACATCCCTAACAATTTCTTCCTCCTAAATAGCATTGTCCTTGTCCTCAAACTCAGGTTGCATGGTCAGTCCCACAACCGCGCCATTGCACCAATAACTCGCTGACCCTTATCCTGCAACCACACCCAACCTTTTCCAAGAATCCACTCTGGAATGAATGGTTTCGTCAGCCAAAAACTCAAAGAAAGCTCCTCTTCCACCCGTTGTGCCCACCACTTTCAAATACGAATATGAATGATGGGATGTAAGTAAAGAATACCGACAATTTGAGTTGATACGCTGACTCTCCAATGCGTCACTCAATCTCAAGTGGACCATAGAATTTCGCCGACAATTTGCTGCTGTCCACAGAAAGTTGGGGCTCAACACCCACAGGTTCTGGCTTTCAAACTTCACTTGATGGTTTGTTGGAATCGTTTTCTTGGATGGGCGTTTTCGAACACTATTCACCCAAAACACGAGAATTGAAATTGAAATCCCAAATCCTAACTGTTTTTTTCCAAATTTCAAACTGAAACAAATCGAATACGCTTCCGCTTTGATACCATGTAGTGTAACAAAGTAATTAGGAACTTAGTTCTCGATCCTATTTCTTTAAGTATGAGGTTTATATGTATACACACCTTTCTTGGAAGCTAAGTTAGTAAAAAATAACTTATACAATAGAGCTTATTTTTATAATTAAGCTAATTCTTATACTTGTATATTTTACTCCAATAAAATCTGAAAGAATTTTCTGTTCTTATGTTGCAGGGCAAACTGATTCTTTCCGATATTGGATTGGCAGAGAAACGAGTTTATCATGCTGCTCTCAATGGTAATCTTAGTATGCGTACTGTTTTTCATCAGAAAGACAATTGAGAATTTCACGGTCTTGCTGTGACAGTTAAATAGTCCATTGTTTGCTAATAGTTCTAAATTTAGGCAGCCAGCTGAGAGACTTACACCCTGGAACCAGAATTCGTTAAGTTGTGTAACTATTCGATATACAAAAGGATGACCTGAATAAAATCTTCGTTTTTTTTGGTGTCCATTTCAAGAACCTTTGATGTCTGCTTTTTTATAGAAATAATAGATGGCCCAAGAAGCCTTACGTTAAAACTGTGGCTAATCTGAATGGATCTCTTTGCTGTTCCTGCAGGTTTATTATGTGAAAGATAATCCAAGTCCGACGTGTATATATTCACATAATGAATGTATTTTTTGACCCATAAAAGTGAAAACTAATGCTGATAGAAGAAATCATTGGGCATCCCCCCCATCTATATGATCTCTAAATATTGATAGAGTGCTGCAGCCTTGATGGGATTCTGTAGGCTATCTTTGATTGATATATTAGGCAGCATTGCTTAGAAGAGATCATGGAGGCTGACGGTGGTGATTTATTTATAGCTTTGTTTAATATCCCACCGTTTCATCTTTTTTTCTACATAAGTTAGAGTTCATTTTATATATAGTCGAATGAAAAAACTCAAATTCATTAATTTCTTCAATTCTTGGAGGCTGGATGCAGGAGTTGAAGGTTGAAGTGTTATAGAATCTTAGTTTAGCAGTGTTCTTAAGTGAGTGTATATCAAACTAAGGATTTTGATATCAGATATGCTGCTGTTTTGTGATTATTCACTACTGCATTATCATTTTACCCTTGATATTAATATACAGCATTAGGCAGGTGATAGTAGAGCAATGGAGTATCCCTCGTTTCCATTGTCCAAGTTTTATGGTTTTACTAGAATGCATTCATAGTCTTGTCTTGTTGCTGTACGGATTTGGACATAATTTATTCCCGGAGAGACTGAAAATTGAGGTGTACACAATTGTAAGGTAAAAGTTAAATACAGAAATACAGCCATCTGATGAATTTACATGCATACTCTTCTTCCTGGTCATGTAAGCGTAGTTACTTCTATAATCTGCGTTCTTCATTAGAGGAAACTCCACTACTTTCGTGAATTTGGTGGAATATAATCAAAACAATACATCATCAAACATGCTACTTTCTATTGGATGCCTTAGAAAGTTTAGCAACTCCTATGTGCAACTTATTGGTCCAGAGACGGGACTTTAGGTGGGTGTGGTGAATACATATGAGTTCAAGTTTCAAACTCAAATGCGAAAGTTAGTATACTGTATTACAAATGTACTTAATAATTTTGAGATTTTGTTCGTTAGTTAAGCTTTACGATCGTGTATCTTTGAGTGATACCGTCTCTACCGAGTATTGTTATTGATTGATGTTGGTCATGAGTAATTCACTATAAGCTTTCTGATTGCGTAGGCATAGTGACACAGAGTATTGTTTGTTCACTGAATGATGTTAGTTCACGAGTTATTCAGTATAAGTATGTGCGGAATGTGTTGGCCCAAGTTTTATAGTCTCGCTGAAAAACGTTTGTAACTAAAAATCATTTAGGTTTATGCTTGTGGGTACTTAAGGTTTACGAAAATTCAGCACTTGTATGATTTTATAAAACATTTTAGTGCAGAGGGTCAGGATGCAATAAACAAAGCAGTAAAGAACGCAGCTATTTAGAGTAGTTCGGATCGTAAGATCCTACGTCCACTTTCATGTATCTAGAAAAGACTTGTATTTATCTATGCACTTGATAGATAGCGACTTAGTTATAGTCCTAAGCGACTTTACAAGGTCCAAACACGTAAGGTTTAAAATATTTCTAACATAAAGGAATTATGAACTCCTTCGATTATAAGCTTATGATTTCTCTCGGTTAGCTTAGGGAAATAGATAGGGAACTAATTCACTCTAGAGTGCAGAACTAAAAGGTATTCAAATATGTTCTAAGTTCTTCGTTGTGTATGCTTTGAATTGGCTAGAGTATCTAAGCTTGATTGCTTGTGTTCCCGGTGTCTTCGGTGCAATGAAGATCTTCTCTATTTATAGTTGTAACTGGTGAATAGATCCATTGGAAAATGACCTACTCAATGCAGCTAGACGACTAGCAAAGAGTCGTCTTGCAAGTATTGAGTTTACTACAAAGATTCCTTGACTTTCATGAATTCAAAGCTTTGCTGCAACTTTATATAAGATCGGGTAAAATGTTGGTAGCTTCTTATTGGTCGAAGTCAATCTGGTAGATTTCTTCAAATCTCAAGATTGATATTGAGTTGACTTCATCGGATAAGAATCCTCGTATGTTTTACTGAACTGATAGCTCTAATGACATTCTTTTTTACTTTAGTAAGTGGGACAATTGTTTTCTGACTTCAAACCATAGATTGAGTATAGGTTCTCTATACTGAGCGCAACCATATTGTGTCTTCAGATCTCCATATTTAGATGCTGCTGAGCGAATACTGTACTAAATACACGCAGCCTACTGAACACGAACTAGTATAGTCTACTGAGCTCTATAGCATACTGTGTAACGCCCCAAAATTTTTAATATAAAATGCATTGCACATTTATTCATGCATGTTATCAAGTGTTTTAGTTTTGTAAGTCGCGCCTTAGAAATTTAAATGAAAATTAAAGCATTTATCTTAATTGTTATTAAATCATTTTTATTATGTAAATTTATTTTGAACTTTGAATATGTTTATTTATATCATATTTTGATTATATTATTTTTTGAGATAGAAATAATATTAGAATTATTAGGCAAAAGTAATATTTATTTTGGATTTCCTAAACCAATTAGGATTCATAAAAAGGATATAATATTTATTATTGTATTAAGTTATTATGAAATAATTTTAAATTATGTTTTATGATTAAAATAGATATTTTATGTGTGATATAAATGTTTTAGGATAAAATCTAGTTGTGGTTATCCATATCCTAATTTATCTAAGATTGAATCTCTTATATGGTAAGTGATAGAATAAATTCTATATAAAATATATATGGACGAAAATAATTATGAAAAAAATATATTTGATACCTTTTAGGATTAGGATCTTTAGATAATGATTTTTAGGCCTATAAATACCCTTAGTCGCTCATAATATAGCATCCCACAAAATTTTTGAAAATCTGTCAACATATCTGCGAACTCTTGTAAGAATTATTTATATACATTCCCGGCATCATATAGTTGTGAAATTTTAGGAGAAGCTTCCTAGGTATGTCTAGTATACTTTACTATTTTTGTAGAATTTTAAAAGCACGATAAGTATTTATTATAAATTGTTATTCGTAACCTGCTAGTTTTTGACAGCATGTTCATGAGCTTGATAGGAAAATTGTTTTTCATGTTTTCTTTGAGTTTTTTTTAGACCATTTTGAATTTTAATAGGATATAATATATATTAAGTCATTCATGTTAAAAATATAAAATTTTTAGGATACGTTTACTATTTATTTGTTAATTTGTTTCTTGGTGTGCCAAATTCTTTTGTCAACATGTAGATTGAAAAAACTAAAGTTTTCATGTTATTGTTAAATGAATAATTGATCATGATAAGTTTTATTATGATGAAATAGGTAATATGTTGTTCATGTTAGAGGTCTATAATTTTTAGGACAAGATTTTTATGATTTTATTAATTTATTTCATGAATTGTCGAATTACTAAATGCGCGAATGAATTGTCAATAGAAGTAAGATTATGTTTAATATATCGCATGTTAATAAGTAGATTATCTATAATATAGATTATTTGATTATTCTGAACTATGTCCATTTATGAGATATATGAATTATTGATGCATACATAACATTCTTTGAACAAGTCATTAAGATAATTTTTCATATTAGGATTGGCGCGCAGGAATTAAACATTGATATCCATAGTTTTTCATTCAAATCAAGGTTAAGGTGGGGAAGTATTCTTACACTACATTTATTCTTATTATATTTTATGCTCGGTATTTATGAGTTAATGTCAGGCATGATAAGAAAGAATCGAAGTTGATCCGCGATCGAAGTTGATCGATACACATGTTTATGGTCAAAGTTGACCGTGATCGAAGTTGATCCGTTTTAAATGTTTGAGTCGAAGTTGACTCGGTGGTCTGTGTGACTACGTAATTCTTACATGTTCTAATTTTCCATAATATGTTGGTATATTATATAGCTTTGATAAGTGTATTCCCCACTGAGTAGTCGTACTCATCCCTATCATTTTAACATTTTTTTAGGAAATGGCTCGACCAATGCGTAGAGGTGTTGGTGGTGATGGTCACAAGAGGAAGGATTTATGAAACTTATTAATGCATTAAAACTAGTTTTTATCATGAACTATGCATCTTCTTTCTACATTTTATTTTTGAGAAATAATAGTTGCATTTGCTTTTATTTTACTTAAGACTTCCGCTGAGTATGAAAATAACCTAAGTTTTGCAATGGTTCTATTGAAGGAAAATGTTTTGAAAGAATTAAAATATACATGTTAAGTATGAAGTAGCGTCCCTAGTTAAGTTATGAAAATTGGGGCGTTACATACTGAGCTCAACTAAATTGAATCATCTATTGCATTATGTGGCTCATCAATCATTTAAGGTTTTGGGATTATAAATCTTACATTTAAAAATCATCACCCAACATTTTCCTCCTATTTGATAATGCAAAAACCTATCTACTCAAAACAGAATATAACATTAAAGCATAAAGTAAGTGTGTGTCAATGATCATTCATATGATTAGTAGTTGTTGGGACATGATTTTAATGATAGAATTTTGATTTAGACCCCAAAACCTTGACTAATGATGAATTAAGCTAGTATGAAGATGCAGAGAGAGATGCTGATGAGAGGTGTGTTGAAATGCAGATGCAACCTGCCTATTTATAGGCACTTCCGCCTAGGTAAAAGGTCGTTGGATGCATTAACACTGTCAATTTATGGCAGTGGGGTGTGAAGTGGAGTAGTGGAGAGATTTCTAGAATCTCATTCCAGAGACTTCCAAAAAGAGACGTTCAGGTGGAGCAGGAGCATTACACCACAAGCTGGGTCAGCCAAGCCCATTAACCAAAGTCCAACTGTCAAGGCCCAACGGACAAGCCCGCAGACCACTCAAAGAACCAATTCGTGTCAGCCCACAAGTAGTCCACCAAGCCATTAACCAAAGCTCAACTACCAAGCTCACGGACCACTCAAATGATCTATTGCCAAGATCTAAGTCTACGAACACGGACTCGTGCCGGGAGTCGGAGCTGGGCTCGCGCCCACGAGTGAGGCGGTCGGCAAAAAGGCTCGCGCCTGTGAACATGTGTGGCCCAAGTCCACCACATGTCACTTTGTTATCTCCTACTAAGTGGTAGAAACTTAAATACCACAACAATCAATGCTAATTAATAAATGTGGGACATTGATTAATTGATCAACTCCACAAAACCCGAATATGGTAAGTTACACCTTCATTAGGTAACAATTTAGTTTTATCCCCCAAACTTCAAGCCGCTATTTTTCACTCACCGAAAATCGGAATCGAGAAATTGATCACACTACGATCATCTACTCGAAGCGTAGATCGACACTATGTATTTCAATTCATAAATTGGATATGTTTTGAAACTCGAAAATGCAGTCAAAGATGACTGAATTTTTAACCAATACAACAAGAATTTAATGTCTGATTTATTTCCATAATTTCCTTGCTTTACAAGATTTTCCAACAGATTTGGCCTCATCTCAACATGCCACCTACAAGAAACAGAGCATCTCATCAAATCTTGAATCCTTAAACATATTGTTATAGATAAGTTGTAATAATGTCAAGACGTTACTTGAATGAGACTAAAGACCATGTAAGGCCAATAAAGCTCGAGTATGTGTCAAGACATACTTGGATTTAAGACATTATTTGAATGAGACCAAGAGAATAGAACTAAACACTAAGAGCTCTTAGAAAGGATAAGAAGCATAAGAGATATATGCTGAAATAGAATCACGTAGAAAGTATCCAATCCGATAATTCTCCTCCTCTGCATAAACTGGATTTAAAAATAAATAAATAAATAAATTTGGAGATGAGATTCATGACTTGGACAACAAATTATGTTCTTGGGGTGCCGCATAATTTGCTCAAAATAAATGCAATTTGCATTGTTCAAGTTTGTAGGACTACGGCATAAATCATTAAATGTTAATATTGGAGGAATATCAAATTTTGGTAAGAGGGCCTAGTGTAAGATGACTAAATTTAGATTTTAGTCATTCTACTCCATCCATCTCACCCGATTTGTCTTTTATTCCTTTTCGAACTGTTCGATTTAACTTATCTTCTTTTCATAAATGGAAAATAATTCCTACACATACCTTCACTTTTCTTTATGAGACCCATTCATGAACTCACTCATCTACACATAATCAACTATTCATCTTAAACTTCACGACAAGAAGAAAGAAGCCAAGTCAGGTGAGACGAATGGAGTATTTAACAACAAAAGCTACCCGAAATATCAAGTATTATTGTTCCACTTAAATGCACATAGGATAGTTATAAAGTAACAATATATTATCTTGATTGACTATTAATATCCTACATGTCACATTTTACTTAGTGATTTATCTAATTAATAAACCCTAAAACTAATGCATTATGCTGGTAATAAGTACAACCATGAGAGAATAAGTTGAATTATGAAGTACTGAAATTAATGGAGGTAGAGTTGTCTAGTTAAAAAATACTAACCATATAAATAATAAGCCTTGTTGTTCGCTATTTAAATCATTTGGAATTCCGTTCCAGCTTTTGATGCTAGCTTTTATGCAGCCACCTGTTGTCTCCCATCACTCCTGCGTGAGAAATAACAGTAGTAATATCAATTTATTGAAAATTTTGTATTTCACGCGTGTTTAAAATGATAAATTTGTTGTCTACCAATATTTAAATCTTTCGGGTCTTCTTCCACTTCACTTTTTGTTGGTCACAATCTCCCTGCTCTTGTGTTGCCTTTCTCTTTCTTTCTTTCAGGTCTTCTTTTGCCATTCTCTCTCTCACCTGAAGTTGATTCCGGTTATCATGTTAATAATAAAATCAGCTATCAGTGAAAATATCATAAGTAAAGAAACAGACCAAATAATATACACAACACTGAGGCAGGAATTTATCTATTTGCTTAAAAAGAAAAAGTAAAGGAGAAGAGTGGGTTTAGCTTTTAGTACCACCAGTTTTTCTGCAAAATGCTGCTGCAGTACAGCATTCATATCTTCTTTAGATAAGCATTTTTGATAATCTATTGTAATACTAGCTGGTGTGATTATGGATCCTGCAGCATTAAAATTTCTGAGCTCGGGGCAATTCCAAACTTTAATATTCTTTAACGAGGGCAACTCTACAGCGCATCTCCATTCGCAGAAATTCTCCAATTTGGGCAATTCAACCAGAAACAAATATTGCAACCTAGGAAACAGACGTTTATCTCTATCATCAGTCATATCTTCTATCACTTTTACCATCTCCCTGCAGTCGGTAATACTCATTTTTTGGAGATTGACAAGATTTTGGGCTATTGAAGATGAGAACAAGCTCTTGATGTTGCAAAACCTACTCAATCTTAACTGCTCTAGTCCACGGAAGAAGCAACTAGGAACTTGATCACACCATGCTTTCTTGTTAGAGATACCCTCCATAGTTAAAATTTTCAAGTTACAGAATGAAACCTGCAATTTAATCAAGAAAATATCAACATTTAGGGCAGTAGCTGCATGAACTTCATTTTATATACTCAGCTCATAAATAACAATCATTCGACAGTTTAATATAAACTTACCTTTGGTTCGCAAAACAGATGTGTAGAATCAAGGTCGCGATAATGGTCGCTGCTGTGATCGTCTAAAGAAGCAGTAGAAACAAGGCAATTCATACTTTGGCACTTCTTGATTTCCATCTCAGCGAGTTCAGGGAATTCAATTCTTTCAGTTCCTTTGCATATACTCATCAGCTTTGGCAGGTACCGAATACACAGGCTCTTCAATTTTGGGAATATAGCGATCCGACTTCCTTCCCCGAGTTCAGTCGTTTCTTCGCCTTCCACGTTCTGCACCAGTACTACATGTTCCATCACATCACAAGAATCAATCTCAATCCGTTTGAGCTGTAAATGAAAATCCTTTGTAGCTGGTGAGAATACATGGCCAAGTGCATCACAACTCATGATGAAGATGGAAGAAAGGTTGGTGAAAATGGGGACAACATTGTTATGATCGTATGGAATCCTCCACAATTGTTTTAGTCGAGGAAGAAATGCAAGTCTTAGTTGTTTGAGATTCTTGAACGAATTGGATGGATTTGGACCGTCCCATATCTCTTCTAAGCTATTCATATATCTAAGAGCGAGAAACTCCAGGAGAGGGAAAAGAGCAGCGGCAGATCTCGAATCAACAGACTCTGTCATATTCTTCATATTCTTACATTCAACAAGAACTAACCACTTTACATTTTCAGCTTTTCCTAGTTTCAAGATAGCGTTAGAGCCAAGACCATATGCATGTAAATATTCTGTGCTCCTCACAAAAGTATTTGTCGACAAATCTCCCAAGAAATTCTTCTCCAGTGAGAATTGAAGAATCTTGTGATATTTCTTGTCTGGACAACATGCACGATCACATTGACCAAAGCTAATGTTAAATTTCGCTAACTTTGGTGAAAGCCGTAGCTGTACAGCAGCTAACTTAGAATTCAACACTTGAATCTCCAAGCATCTCAGATTGGTTAAGGCCTCCAGTTCTTCCAACCCTGCATTCTCTCTCTCTTTTCCCTCAACATCTGCTTCCCATTTTCGGAAGCTTTCCATCAACTTCAACTCCTCCAACGCAGCCAGGCTTGATATCACCCCAGGGGCCAATTTAGAAATCCTACAAAATGAAACTTCTAACAACCTCAGGCGTTTCAAAGCCCTTAGTTCCACTGGTAACTCCTCCACAGCAAGTTTACACTCACGAAAAATGAGAATTTCAAGACTCACCAAGTGACCAACATCTGAGATGGTCTCTAATGAAGGACAGTTGCATACAACAAGTGTCACAAGATTCTTAAGTAACTGCATTTTATGTGATATTGATGGTATTGATCTCAATATACTCCTTTTGATGAACATCACATGGAGCTCTCCTGTTCTTTCAATAAAACTTTCATTAATTTGGAACTCCGGCTCTAATCCGTTATCCACAAATACTAGACGAAGATGAGGAAAAATCGACTCCACAAGAACTCTTGGCCTTCCTTCCACATAAGAAGAAACCCATTCACAATCATTGCAGTTAATTAACCCCTTCTTCCACGCGATGAATATACATACATCTCGTATAACATCATGCATTTTTACATGATATTTATCCCGACCATTTAACAGCAAGAATCGGTTTTTAAGCGTCTTAATCAATTGACAAATCCTATTTCTAGTTTCTTCCAATCCCCAGATTCCTCCGAAGATGCGCAACCCCATAGCGAACCAAGTCAAATGCTCTATAGGGATATTATCATCTTCACTAAACACGCAGCAAAGCAAGAAGATGGATTTAGCATTGCTATCCGACAAGAAATCATAACTTAGTTTCAAGGGATTGTACACATCTGCAATAACATTTGGTATATCTAATGGATTAGCTTGTGCCAATTGTCCCAGTGCATCTTCCCAAATAGATAACCTGTTCTCATCTTTCAGAGTCGGCCCAACAGTTGCAAGGGCGATGGGCAAACCTCTGCACTCTTTTACAACCTTTTCAGCTACTGATTTTAAATCGGTTGCATCCACACATACGCCAGCTTTCTTTCTAAACAGAATCCATGCTTCCTTGTCCGTCAAAATTTGTAGTCCACAAATTTTTGGCATATCCATTGCACTCAAAACATCTCTATTTCGAGATGTAGCAAGAATCTTACAACCATTTCCACATGGAATTCCTAAATCCTCCAGCTTGAGGCGCCTCCATACATCATCCAAGACTAGGAGAGTTCTATTTGGGCCACTTAATCTAGCATGTAGTTTTTGTGCTCTAGATTGCGGAGATTCCTTTTCCAGCTCCAAACCCAATGTCGTGCCAATCTCAAGCTGAATTCTCAAGTTATCAACTTGTTGGCTGACGACCACTATCACAACTTCGTCGCATAAATGTTCTTCAAATGCTCGGTTCATGATTTTCTTTGCCATAGTTGTCTTCCCCACACCTCCCATGCCACAAATCCCTATCATATTCACTTCCATACATCTCAACGTTTCCATGATTTCTTCCTCAAAATATTTCCTAGATTCGAACTCCATTGGTGTTTCCTGTGGAAGTGCTAGAGTTGCAGATGGAGGTGGCGGCTGGGATATAATACTAAACTTGCACAGCTGGCCTCGAAGCTCTTTCATTTGATCTGTTGTTCTCTTAGCTCTCTTGCTGAGAGAGAAACGAGCTGTCCAACTCTCAAAACCACTTCCAACATTTGAAACTTCATTTAGAATTATATCCTTGTTGCTCTTCATCTCTTCGGAATTTATTAACCAAGTCTCAACATCAGGAAGAATGATATGTAGATTATCTTTTGCTCTGTCAACTTGCATCTGCAGTCCCTTCTTTGCATCGTCAAGCTTTCCAGCTTCATCCCTTAGGTTCTGAATATTGTTGTTGAAGCAAAGGAGATAGTTGAATTGGTCTTTGATTGGTGCAACGACTTCTATAACTGGTCCCAGAAAACTTGCCACAAGTTCTGCCATTCCCTACAATCTTCTGCCAATGTTTTGGTTCCAAATTAATGATAAAGGTTATCTAGAGAAGCAGGATGAAATATCTATCAAAGGGAAATGCATGGTAATAATCTTCGGCTTTTGTGATTAAGTGCGTGGTAATAATCCTAAGTCAAAACAGTTAATGTAGAGTAAAAGCAGGGCCGATTCTAACATTTTGGGGCACTGTCCTGAAGTTAAAATTGAAAACATACGCACATACATCTAGAGCGGATATCTGCATGCGGGTACCGCGCAGGTACGGAACGGGAATGGGTATACCCGTGAAATTCCCACCTATTTATATAAAATTCAAATAAATACTAAAAAATTCCAAAAAACAACCACAAACATTCAAATTTTAATTTGTTATACTTCACTAAGTTAAGCACATTAACATTATATATATATATATATATATATAATGTTATATATATATATATATATAATGCGGGTACCCAAACGGGAACAGGTAATGAAAAATAATAATACCCATTCTTGTATCCGACCCAACACTTAAAAATGCCGATACCAGCTAAATGGGTACCCGTATCCGCTTTTCCCGACCCGAACGGGTACGGAGATGGATACCCGTTCGTTTTGCCCACCCCCTAGCTACTGGTAAAAAGTTGATTACGTGTTTCCCTCATAAAAAAATTACCATATAAAATGAAAATATACAAACATACATCTAAAGCAACCTTACTCAGAAAAGATTTATGCATATAGAAATGAAAAAAGCACCTGAGAACTGCAGCAGAATATGGAGGTTTGTGAAGATAAGACTATTAAAGAGAGAAGCAAGGGTTTGGACACCAATAATGATAAGAGTGAATGCAGGTTCAGCATGTGAGGAGACTTCGTATACTGTTTTATGTTGACCAGAGAAGTTTCGAGGAAAGGTGTAGGAGATAGTGAATTGGTTGAGACGTCTAAAGTTGGGATTTGAATAAAGGTTCGGAGTTTGGACAACGAGTGAATGGTACTTTAATGCAAGTGGCAAGACTTTGTTTACATTTTATGTGTAGACGACAAGTACGGAAAGGTGTAGGAAATTGGAAAATACTATACAATGCTGCATATATAATACTAAGAAATCACAAGTTTGTTTCTCTGAAACAACGTAGAAAGTTGCAAAATCATTATGATCGTATAAGAGAATGTGATATTAAGTGTACAACTTGTTACATAAAAATTATAGTTTTTATGTTCCAATATTTATTGTTGAATGGATAAAAAGAAAATTACTCTCTGTTGCTGGGAAGTGTTTTCTCGTAGGGATGCCCACGTTGGCCGTCTTTGTAAATTTAATTATGTGGATTATTTATAAAATCCAAAAAATAAAAATAAAAATAAAATTACTCTACATATATATCCTCCACTCTCTCTAACTAATTTCCTTTTTTTTTTCCTGCAATCTGGACAGAAAAATTAAGAAAACACAAAAGATTGACATAACACTAGGCCCGGTCCTTATGAATACCTTGTGGTGCATTTCCCTAGGGCCCCCAATTTTGAGGGACCCTAAAATTTGAAACACAGCCTGCTAGCCCACTTAAAAAATAAAAATAAATAAAAAAATAAAAAACTAGAATCAGCTCAATACTGTAAACAAAATTTCGATACACATAGACTAGAATATATTAAAAAAGAAAATTTGATATCATATCTCATTCCATTCACTTACAAACCCAAACTCAAAAAGGGGATATCATATCTCATTCCAATTTTTTTAGTTTGTTGCACTTTACGGTTTCTACTTTTTTTTAGTTATGTAGGTACACAAGCATGGAAGATCATTACATAATTCACGACATGATTCATGAAGCTTCAAAAAGGGGCCCCGTTTTTGCTCTTCACCTAAAACTATGCTTTCACGAGATTACATGTTATCATAAACAGAGGAATCAATCTTCACATCTTGGAGTAATTACACCCATGATATAATGATATATGAATGCTTACATTATCAATCCTTGTAACAATCTCTTCACAAACTCCACAGCATATGGAGATAAGGCTTCATCAAAGCTCCATATCATTCAGCCTTTCATCTGCCAAAATATCAACGACGAGACTCAAACTCACTGAATTACAGAATTAGAATACAAGCACCTCCCTGACTCTTGGTGTACTTAATTACATAATCAGAGAGTTACCAAACTCTCATCCTTTGAAGTAAAGAGGAAATTCTGAGGCAATAGAAGAAAGAGAATTATCAAGCAAACCAAAACTAAACTATTGACTTCTATACAACTCTATCATGTCTTCATTTACTGATACATACTTGAAGCTTTCTAGAAATTAATCAAGTAGAAGATATACTATTTTGTTATTAAATACGAGTAAACGAAATACGAGAAAATAAATAAGAACACAAGAATTTACGTTGTTCGGTCAATAGACCTACTCGAAAATCACACATCATATACTCCATCCATCCTACCCGACTTGACTTTTATTCCTTTTTTGGCTGTTCCATTTATCTTATTTTCTTTCCGAAAATGGAAAATAATTTCTACACATACCTCTACTTTTCTTTGTGGGACTCATCCATAGACTCACAGATTTACACATAACCAACTGTTCATCTTAAACTTCACGCCAAAAAGAAAGAAGCCAAGTCAGGTGAGACAGATGATATATTTAACAATAAAAGCCTACCCGAAATATCAAGTATTATTGTTCCACTTAAATGCACATAGGATAGCTATAAAGTAACAATATATTATCTTTACTGACTATTAATATCCTACATGTCACATTTTAGTTAGTCATTTATCTAATTAATAAACCCTAAAACTAATGCAACATGCTGGTAATAAGTACAACCATGAGAGAATAAGCTGAATTATTGAAGTACTGAAATTGATGGATGTAGAGTTGTCTAGTTAAAAAATACTTACCATATAAATAGGGAAAATAAGCCTTGTTGTTCGCTATTTAAATCATTCGGAATTTCGTTCCAGCTTCTGGTGCTTGCTTTTATGCAGCCACCTGTTGTCTCCCATCACTCCTGCATGAGAAATAACAGTAACATCAATTTATCAAAAAATTTGTGTTTCACGCGTGTTTAAAATGATAAATTTGTTGTCTACCAATATTTAAATGTTTCGGGTCTACTGCCACTTCACTTTCTTGTAGGTCACAATCTCCCTGCTCTTGTATTGCCTTTCTCTTTCTTTCTTTCAGGCCTTCTTTTGCCTTTCTCTCTCTCACCTGAAGTTGATTCCGGTTATCATATTAATAATAAAATCAGCTATCAGTGAAAATATCATCAAAAGTAAAGAAACAGACGAAATAAAATATACTGAGGCAGGAATTTATCTATTTGCTTAAAAAGAAAAAGAAAAGGAGAAGAGTGTGTTTAGCTTTTAATACCACCAGTTCTTCTGCAAAATGCTGCTGCAGTACATCATTCATATCTTCTTTAGATAAGTATTTTTGAGAATCTACTGTAATACTTAGCAGAGCTGGTGTGATTATGAATCCTGCGGCATTAAAATTTCTGAGCTCGGGGCAATCCCGAGTGTGGATGTTCTTTAACGAGGGCAACTCTACAGCGCATCTCCATTCACAGAAACTCTCCAATTTGGGCAATCTATGCATAAACAAATATTGCAACCTAGGAAACAGATATTTAGCTCTATCATCAGACATATCTTCTATCACTTTTACCATCTCCCTACAGTTGATAATGCTCATTCTTTGGAGATTGACAAGATTTCGGGCTATTGAAGATGAGAACAAGCTCTTAATGTTGCAATAACTACTCAATGTTAACTGCTCTAGTCCACGGAAGAAGCAACTAGGAACTTGATCACACCATGCATTCTTGTTAGAGATACCGTCCATAGTTAAACTTTTCAAGTTACAGAATGAAACCTGCAATTTAAACAAGAAAATATCAACATTTAGGGTAGTAATTGCATGAACTTCATTTTATATACTCAGCTCATAAATAAGAATCATTCGGCAGTTTAATACTACCTCCGTCCTGCTATTTCTGTCTCACTTATTTTCGACACGAAAATTAAGAGAGTAGATGATAAAGTAGGAGAGAGAAGATGAGTGAAAGTAGAAGATAAAGTAAGAGAGAGAAGATGGTAAAGTAAGAGAGAGTAGGAGAGAGAAGATGATAAATTGGGAGAGTATGATAGTTATTTTCAAAATTAGGAAGTTAGACAGAAATAATGGGACGTCAATTTCGGAAAAGTAAGACAGTAATAGCGGGACGGAGGTAGTATAAACTTACCTTTGGTTCGCAAAACAGATGTGTAGAATCAAGGTCGTGATAATGGTCACTGTTGTGATCGTCTAAAGAAGCAGTAGAAACAAGGCAATTCATACTTTGGCACTTCTTGATTTCCATCTCAACGAGTTCACGGAATTCAATTCTTTCAGTTCCTTTGCATATACTCATCAGCTTTGACAGGTACCAAATAGACATGCTCTTCAATTTTGGGAATATAGTGATCCGACTTCCTTCCTCGAGTTCAGTCGTTTCTTCTCCTTCCACGTTCTGCACCAGTACTACATGTTCCATCACATCACAATATTCGATCTCAATACGTTCAAACTGTAAATGAAAATCCTTTGTAGCTGGTGAGAATACATGGCCAAGTGCATCACAACTGCTGATGTAAATGGAAGAAAGGTTGGTGAAAATGGGGACAACATTGTTATTATCGTATGGAATCGTCCACAATTGTTTTAGTCGAGGAAGAAATGCAAGTCTTAGTTGTTTGAGATTCTTGAACGAGTTGGACTAATTTGGACCGTCCCATATCTCTTCTAAGCTATTCATACATTTAAGAGAGAGGCACTCCAGGAGAGGGAAAACAGCAGCGACAGATCTACAATCAACAGACTCTGTTATATTCTTGATATTCTCAAATTCATCAACACATAACGACTTTACATTTTGAGCTTTTCCTAGTTTCAAGATAGCGTTATAGCAAAGACCATCTGCATGTAAATATTCTGTGCTCCTCATAAAAGTATTTGTTGACAAATCTCCCCAAAAATTCTTCATTGCTGAGAATTCAAGATACAACTTCTTGTGATATATCTTGGCTGTAAGGTATTCAACACCACATAGACCAAACTTAACGTTAAATTTCACTAACTTTGGTGAAAGGCGCAGCTGTACAACAGCTAACCTAGAATTCAACACTTGAATCTCCAAGCACCTCAGATTGGTTAAGGCCTCCAGTTCTTCCAACCCTGCATTCTCTCTCTCTTTTCCCTCAACATCTGCTTCCCATTTTAGGAAGCTTTCCATCAACTTCAACTCCTCCAACGCAACCAGGCTTGATATCACCCCAGGGGCTAATTTAGAAATCCTACAAAATGAAACTTCTAACAACCTTAGGCGTTTCAAGGCCCTTAGTTCCACTGGTAACTCCTCCACAGCAAGTTTACACTCACGGAAAATGAGAATTTCAAGACTCACCAAGTGACCAACATCTGAGATGGTCTCTAATGAACGACAGTTGCATACAACAAGTGTCACAAGGTTCTTAAGTAACTGCATTTTATGTGGTAGTGATGGTATTGATCTCAATATACTCCTTTCGATGAACATCACATGGAGCTCTCCTGTTCTTTCAATAAAACTTTCATTAATTTGGAACTCCGGCTCTAATCTGTTATCCACAAATACTAGACGAAGATGAGGAAAAATCGACTCCACGAGAAGTCTTGGCCTTCCTTCCACATAAGAAGAAACCCATTCGCAATCATTGCAGTTAATTAACCCCTTTTTCCACGCAATGAATATACATACATCTCGTATAACATCATGCATTCTTACATGATATTCATCCCGACCATCTAACAGCAAGAATCGGTTTTTAAGCGTCTTAATCAATTGACAAACCCTATTTCTTGTTTCTTCCAATCCCCAGATTCCTCCGAAGATGCGCAACCCCATAGCGAACCAAGTCAAATGCTCTACAGGGATATTATCATCTTCTCTAAACACGCAGCAAAGCAAGAAGATGGATTTAGCATTGCTATCCGACAAGAAATCATAACTTAGTTTCAAGGGGTTGTACACATCTGCAATAACATTTGGTATATCTAATGGATTAGCTTTTGCCAATTGTCCTAGTGCATCTTCCCAAATAGATAACCTGTTCTCATCTTTCAGAGCCGGCCCAACAGTTGCAAGGGCGATGGGCAAACCTCTGCACTCTTTTACAACCTTTTCAGCTACTGATTTTAAATCGGTTGCATCCACACAGACGCCAGCTTTCTTTCTAAACAGAATCCATGCTTCCTCGTCTGTCAAGACTTGTAGTCCACAAATTTTTGGCATATCCATTGCACTCAAAACATCTCTATTTCGAGATGTAACAAGAATCTTACAACCACTTCCACAAGGAATTCCTAAATCCTCCAGCTTGAGGCCCCTCCATACATCATCCAAGACTAGGAGAGTTCTCTTTGGGCCACTTAATCTAGCATGTAGTTTTTGTGCTCTAGACTGCGGAGATTCCTTTTCCAGCACCAAACCCAATGGCATACCAATCTCAAGCTGAATTCTCAAGTTATCAGCATGTTGGCTGACGACCA
The DNA here is from genome assembly GCA_028984105.1 of Lavandula angustifolia. Taxonomy (NCBI): domain Eukaryota; kingdom Viridiplantae; phylum Streptophyta; class Magnoliopsida; order Lamiales; family Lamiaceae; genus Lavandula; species Lavandula angustifolia. The sequence continues at coordinate 28,666,681 of CM054816.1, read as the reverse complement.
CTATCACAACTTCGTCACATAAATGTTCCTCCCTCGCTCGGTTCATGATTTTCTTGGCCATAGTTGTCTTCCCCACACCTCCCATGCCACAAATCCCTATCATATTCACTTCCATACATCTCAACGTTTCCATGATTTCTTCCTCAAAATATTTCCTAGATTCGAACTCCATTGGTGTTTCCTGAGGAAGTGCTAGAGTTGCTGGTGGAGGTGGCGGCTGGGATATAATACTAAACTTGCAAAGCTGGTCTCGAAGCTCTTTCATTTGATCGACTGTTCTCTTAGCTCTCTTGCTGAGACAAAAACGAGCTCTCAGCGTCATAAAACCACTTCCAACATTTGAAACTTCATCCAGGATTATATCCTTGTTGTTCTTCATCTCTTCGGAATTTACTAACCAAGTCTCAACTTCAGGAAGAATGATATGCAGATTATCTTTTGCTCTGTCAACTTGCATCTGCAGTCCCTTCTTTGCATCGTCAAGCTTTCCAGCTTCGTCCCTTAGGTTCTGAATATTGTTGTTGAAGCGACGGAGATAGTCGAATTGGTCTTTGATTGGTGCAACGACTTCTATAACTGGTCCCAGAAAACCTGCCACAAGTTCTGCCATTCCCTACAATCTTATGCCAATGTTTTGGTTCCAAATTAATGATAAAGGTTATCTAGAGAAGCAGGATGAAATATCTATCAAAGGGAAATGCATAGTAATAATCTTCAGTTTTTGTAATTAGATGAATCCTAAGTCAAAACAGTTAATGTAGAGTAAAAAGCAGGGCCGATTCTAACATTTTGGGGGCACTGTGCTGAAGTTAAAAATGAAAATATACGCACATATACATCTAGAGCGGATACCCCCGAGGGTACGGAACGGGAACGGGTATACCCGCGAAATTCCCACCTATTTATATAAAATTCAAATAAATACTAAAAAATTCCAAAAAACAACGACAAACATTCAATTTTAATTTGTTGTATTTCACTTAGTTAAGCACATTAACATTACATATATATCTATCAATCTATATATATATAAAATGCGGGTTCCCGAACGGGAACGAATAATGAAAAATAATACTCATACCTGTACCCGACCCGACACTAAAATTGCGGATACTCGCGAAACGAGTACCCGTACCCGCTTTTCCAATCCTTAACGGAAAATACCCAAACGGGACGCGTACGGGGACGGATACCCGTTCGTTTTGCCACCCCTAGCCACTGGTAAAAAGTTGATTACGGGTTTCCCTCATAAAAAAAATTACCATACAAAATGAAAATATACGCACATACATCTAAAGCAACCTTACTCAGAAAAGATTTATGTATACAGAAATGAAAAAAGCACCTGAGAACTGCAGCAGAATATGGAGGTTTGTGAAGATAAGACTATTAAAGAGAGAAGCAAGGGTTTGGACACCAATAATGATAAGAGTGAATGCAGGTTCAGCATGTGAGGAGACTTCGTATACTTTTTTATGTTGACGAGAGAAGTTTCGAGGAAAGGTGTAGGAGATAGTGAATTGGTTGAGACGTCTAAAGTTGGTATTGAATAAAAGTTTGGAGTTTGGACAACGAGTGAATGGTACTTTAATGCAAGTGGCAAGACTTTGTTTACATTTTATGTGTAGACGACAAGTACGGAAGGGTGTAGGAAATAGGAAAATACTATACAATGCTGCATATATATTACTAAGAAATCACGAGTATGTTTCTCCGAAACACGCAGAAAGTTGCAAAATCATTATGTTCGTATAAGAGAAGGTGATACTAAGTGTACAACTTGTTACATAAAAAATGTAGTTTTTATGTACCAAGATTTGCTGTTGAATGGATAAAAAAGAAAATTACTCTCTGTTGCTGGGAAGTGTTTTCTCGTAGTGAGGCCCACGTTGGTCATCTTAGTAAATTTAATTATGTTGATATAATATTTAAAAAATCTAATAAAAATAAGATAAAATTACTCTACAAATCTCCTCTCTCTCAAACCTATTTCCTTTTTTGTTTTTTTGCAATCTGTACAGAAAAAATTAAGAAAACAAAAAGAATGACATAAAACCAGACCCGACCCTTATGAATCAATCCGGATCATCTGTCTCACTTTCTTGTGTCCCACTCATGTTCCACTCACATTTTAACCGTAAGCACCTAGGTGCTTACGATTACGCCAAAATTCAAATTGTAAGCAGCTAGCTACTTACAGTTAAAAATGACATGGGCCACGAGTGGGACACAAAAAAATGGGACAGAAGATCATGTGGGCTTATGAATAGCTTGTGGTGCATTTGCCTAGGACCCACTTAAAAAACATAGTATTAGTCCAACATTATAAACAGAGTTTTCATACACATAGACTAGCACATATTAAAAAAGAAAATTTAATATTATATCCCATTTCACTCACTTACAAACCCAACTCAAATTATAATATCAAGCTCAACTCTTATAGTTATTACACAGACGACAAGATAAAATTGTTAAGGCAGTTAGGCAACGACTCTTATTTATTTCTTTTACAATTACAGTCGGTTCTCTTACGGTAAATAGACAGAAACTATTGAGAAAATATAGAGATTGAGGCTAACTATCGAGAAAAGATACAATAGGCTCTCTTCAGTCTTCACTATTCTCTTCAATTCGTTGAAATTCCCTCTCGAGCCTCAGCAATTGGCTATTCTCTTCAATTCGTTGAAGTTTCCCTTCTTCAAATTAGGTTTTTTTGTTTCAATTTGTGTTAATTTCTCTTTAAATTAGGTTTTGTAGTTCCAATTTGTGTTAATTTTTTTAGAATAGGTAGGGCTTTTTATTGTATATAAGTAATTTGTGACTTGTGAGTTTAATATGTTGCCTAAAAAAATACTTCCGAAAGTCAATGTATTGGAAAACCTTGATCTTGATGATATCATTGATGATTTTGCTTTGCAAAACACTAGAAGATTTAAATTATTTCAATAATTATTCGATCTTTTTTTTTTGTAGTTTGTTGTACTTTACATTTTCTAATTTTTTTTAGTTATGTAGGTACACAAGCATTGAAGATAATTACATAGTTCACGACATGATTCATGAAGCTTCAAAAAGGGGCCCCGTTTTTACTTTTCGCCTAGGGATCAATCTTTACATCTCGAAGTAACTACTCGCAGGATATAATGATATATGAATGCTTATATTGTCAATCCTTGTAACAATCTCTTCACAAACTCCACAGCATATGGAGACAAGGAACGCCAAGGGGCTTCATCAATGCTCCATATCATTCAGCCCTTCATCTGCCAAACTATCAACGACATAATTACATAATCAGAGAGTTACCAAACTCTCGACCTTTGTAGTAAAGAGGAAATTCTGAGGCAATCGAAGAAAGAGAATTATCAAGCAAACCAAAACTAAACTAAAATGTTCCTTTACAAATAACGTTTTGACTTCTATACAACTCTATCCTGTTTTCATTTACTGATACATAGTTGAAGCTTTCTAGAAATTAATCAAGTAGAAGATATACTATTTCTTAACAAGATTAATGTCACAATATATTTCAAGTTAATGCACGTTAAAACTACAAAATAATTAAAGAAGCCGATCGCTAACTCTTAAAGAGGAGGTTGTTATGAGGACATTACAGTCTGAGAAGTCCTAATACACAATGCTAGTAACATAATCATAGACAAGAACTAACCATCAGCCCGGTGCAGAGAACTTAGGGGTGTTTGGAACACTTTCGCTTCACAGCTTATAGCATAAAGCTATAGTTTTGGTGTTTGGGAGGTCAGCTTTAAGCTGCAATTTCTTTATTTAGGTAGAGATTTTAGAGCTTTTCCATAAACGGCTAATGGGCAGCTTCTGACTTCTGAATTTTTTATGAATAAAATTATCCTTAATAAAATTATTTAATTCGGAAAATAACCTTTTAACCTTAAAGAAAAATTATTTAATGACACCAAAATAATTTATTAGTTTGGTGTAAATTTATGAAGAATCTCTTATGTATCTTCTTGTATGATATATATGGTTATATGTATTAGATGATATATTATGAATATATGCATCTTGTATGATATAAATATAAATTTATACAAATTAGTACTCCCTTCGTCCCATTGATAATGACCTCTTGGCTTTCCGGCACACGAGAATTAAGAAAGTAGAGTAGGTGATAAAGTAAGAGAGAGAATATGAGTGAGATATTGAAAGAGTGGATGATAAAATAAGAGATAGAATATGAGTGAGATAGTGAAAGAGTGGATAATAAAGTAGAAGAAATAAATAATAAAATATGAGAGAATGTAGTATTTTTTTTCTTTTTTTGGAAAGGAATCATTTCAAATGGGACATTCTTGGTAGGGAGGAGAAGAGAGCAACGGCTTAATAGGAAAAGAAAAGATTAGGGTTCGTTGTTCATACCACCGGTTATTCTTCAAAATGATGCTGCAGTCCAGCATTTAAATCTTTAGAGGAGTCAATATTTGTTTATTCTTTATCCTGATAGTTTACAGGGATGGTGTGATTACGGATCCTGCTTAAAACTTATGCACTTAGAGCTCATGAAATGTCTAGTATCTTCAACGAAGGCAACTCAACATCACATCTCCATTCGCAGAAACTCTCCACTTTGATCAATTCCGACAGGCTCAATTCTTGCATCCTAGGAAACAGACGTTCCGTTCTACCATCAAACATGTCTATCTCCACCTCCCCTCGTCTTCAATCACTTCTATCATCTCCTGCAGTAGCTAATGTTCATTTCCTCGAGTTTGACAAGATTCGAGGCTATTGAAGATGAGAACAAGCCCCCAATGTTGCGACAATACAATATGTCTAACTGCTCTAGTCCACGGAAGAAGCCAATAGAGAACTGGTCTTTGATTATTGTTGTTGTTGAAGCGACGGAGAAAGTCGAATTGGTCTTTGATTGGTGCAACGACTTCGATAACTGGTCCCAGAAAACTTGCCACAAGTTCTGCCATTCCCTACAATCTTCTGCCAATGTTTTGGTTCCAAATTAATGATAAAGGTTATTTAGAGAAGCAGGATGAAATATCTATCAAAGGGGGAAAGGCATGGTAAGAACGGGTATACCCGCGAAATTTCCATCTATTTATATAAAATTCAAATAAATACTAAAAAATTCCAAAAAACAACTACAAACATTCAAATTTAATTTAATATCCAATCATAATTCCTAACAAAACAACCACAAACATTCAAATTTAAAATTGTTGTACTTGACTAAGTTAAGCACACTAACATTATATATATATATATATAAAATGCGGGTACCCGAACGGAAACGGGTAATGAAAAAGAATACTCAAACTTGTATCCGACCCGACACTGAAATTGTGGACACCCGCGAAACGGGTACCCAACCCAAATAGGAAATACCCGATCGGGACGCGTAACGGGATGGATACCCGTTCGTTTTGCCCACCCCTAGCCACTGGTAAAAAGTTGATTACGGGTTTCCCTCATAAAAAAATTACCATATAAAATGAAATTATACGCACATGCATCTAAAGCGGCCTTACTCAGAAAAGATTTATGTATACATAAATGAAAAAAGCACCTGAGAACTGCAGCAGAATATGGAGTTTTGTGAAGATAAGCCAATTATAGAGAGAAGGAAGGGTTTGAAAACCAATATTGATGAATGCAGGTAGTGATAAAGTGAATGCAGGTTCAGCATGTGAGGAGACTTCGTTTAATGTTGACGAGAGAAGTGGTGTAGGAGATAGTGGGACTTGATTAAAGGCTTGGAGTTTGGATAACGAGTGAATGGTTCTTAATGCAAGTGACAAGACTTTCTTTACATATTTTTTTTATTTTATTTTTTTCATGAACCCGCAGCCGCTAACTTCGGTGCGCACTGGGTAGTAAGGAAAGGTGTAGGAAAGTGGGAAAGTAATATACTTTGCTATCTAAAAGAGCTTCAATCAATTATCTAAATCAATTAGGGAAAAGCTTCAATCAATTATCTAAAATAGGGAAAAGCTAAATGGATCAAATTATTGATCCAACTCAATTATCTAAAATAGCTTTAATCAAATTTTAAAGTATTATTTTGTCCTTTTCACTTTTCACTCTAAGTTTTATTTATTTTAAATATAATAACTATATAAGTATGAAGAACTTAATACAATATTTATTATAATTTATTATATGTAATCTAATTATTTTTATTTATATAATGTATAATTATTTTAAATAAAATAAATTTGTAATAATTGGGGAAAAAAAAAGTTGAAAGTGTATATATATTATTTTGATAGGAAACTAATTCTACAAAAAAAATTAAAAAATACAGCTTTAACTTATCATTATATTATAAGTAAAAGAAAAACTCCAATAGAAAGCATTATAAATATTTCCATTTATTTTATTTTATTTGCTTATAAATAAAATAAATTTGTAACATGTAAAAAGTGTATATATATTATTTTGATAGGAAATTAATTCTAAAAAAAATAGCTTTAGTTTATGATTATTTTATAAATAAGTAAAAAAAATCCAATAGTAGCTAATAAATATTTCCATTTTCTTAACTTGCTTATAAAAAAAGAAAAAATATTAAAAATACACTTGTTGCAAAAAAAATCAGAAGAAAATTAAATTCGTAGAATTGAAATATTTGTCGGCTCGTATTCAGTTCAAATTTTCAAATTCGAATCGAGCTTTATTGAGCTCGAGCTCGAACAATTCAAATAAAGTTTGGTTTATTAACGGCCCTAATGACATACATGTCAATAAGCTTCTATTATTCTCACTTCTCACGGTAACACTTTCTTCTCATTTGAACCAAAACATATATATTACAAACCAAAGCAAATGCGCAATTATTAATTATTACACTCAACGAAACAACAAACATCTCTTTCCAAACACATATTCCACTTACATGATCGGTGGGTAGGCCAATCTGTCCTCAATAATCCTACACAGCCAAGAAGACAGAGAAACAACTGTGTGTGTGAGAGAGAGAGAGAGAGAGAGAGAGAGGACCAACTATACAACTAAAAGAAAGAAGACACATATAGAAGTGACTTACAGTATGGGACGATCTTCCAACGTTGATTCGCATCCTTCTTCCACTCCCAGAGTACAATTCTGGTGCCGTCGTGGACGCCGCCGTGGTTCTTGTCGCCGTTGAAAGCATCCACATTTAGGCGAATGTTGCTCACCATCCTAATTGCTCTGTAGCCATCGCCTAAGTCTTTGCTCTCGGTCCATAAAACGGATTCATCAAGAGCATTGGAATTGTAGTGAGTCAACTCAACCTGTTTCAGAAACACCATGCAATCATAGTTAAGACTAACTTCAAATACCCAAGAACCTATTCATCTATATAGAGATGAAAACCACATTACTGCAGTTTCCCTGATCACTGTCCGAATGCTACCGTTAAATCGATGAAATTCAACCATCTATCCAGAAACATATATTAACATTAACTTATACTCCTTCCGCCCCGTTATAAGTTATCACCTTTCTCGATTGGGACGTCCCATTAAAAGTGGTCACTTTCCAAATTTGGCAAATAATTATCATCATCTCTTCTACTTTATCATCTTCTCTAATATATATTATCATTCTTTATCATCTTCTCTCCTACTTTATCATCTTCTCCAACCTATTTTATCCTACTTTATCATCTTCTCTTTTGTGCTCTCATCATCTCACCCATTTTCTCTCTCATACTTTATTATCTATCATCTCTCTTATACTTTATCATCTATTCTGTTAATTTTCGTGTCTAATGTGGTCATAAATAATAGGACCGAGGGAGTAGATATTGACTAGAGTCTTAAACATGACATTCCACAAACTTTCTTTTCAAGCTCTAACATGAAAACCATTTACATAACTTGTGAATTCACAGAGATTCAGTAAACAATCAAATAATTTACAATTTCATATACTCCCTCCATTCCATTATAGGTGTCTCATTTCTTTTCGACATAATATCAAGGAAGGAGATCAAGGAAGCGGTGTTGTGTAGTGTATATTGTTTGACTTTTGCTTAATTAATTTATATCAACACATTATTTGTTTGTTTTAGAAAGTGGACACTTATAATAAGACAACTCAATCGAGTACTAAAAAGAGAGAAGTCCTTTGAATTGAGAGAGAGAGAGGGGGGGAGAGAGAGTACAGGTTGAGTGGCACCAATAGAGTGTTTGATGGCCTGTCCAGTGGCTTTGTTGACCAAAGCAAAACTTGGGTACCCCTCTTCGTCCTTCACCCTCGTGCTGAACTTCTCATCTTTTATCCAATGCTGCAATTCACAAATCAGAAACCAACAATCTTGGAGGGCATAAATTACAATTTCAGAATGAAAAAAATAAAATAAAAAGACCTGATAAGGATCTGCGGAATTGGAGGGAGCAAGAACGACCTTCCCATCACGAATTGTCAAAGAGAAGTTGGTCTCAGCCTTGCAATACATCTTAACAGAAGGTTTGTTTGCCAGCTCATCGTTCTTCTGATGAGTATCGTGAGCCTGAGGGCGGTGGTGGGGATCCGAGGCGGGTGGTGGCGGCGGAGAATAGTGAGTGTTGGTAGGATGAACTTGCGGCGGCGGCGGCGGGGCTTGATGGTGGTCGTTGATGGTGTGAACGCTTGGTGTCTGCGGCCCAACGTGGGAGGTGTGATGAACTTGCGCCGGCGGCGGCGGCGGGGGCTGATGGTGGTCGTTGATGGTGTGAACGCTTGGCGTCTGCGGCCCAACGTGGGAGGTGTGATGTACGGCCGGCGAGTGGTGTTGCTCTTCTTCTTTCCTACGGTTGTGACCGTCCATGTTTGCTTTGCAAATTCTAGAGAGTGAATAATTGATGGTATTGGATTCTTGAAAGGTTTTGACGTCTATAATAGAGAAAAATGAGAAAGACATTAATAATTGATAGTATCGGAGTCTTCTTGATTGAGAGAGATTCGTGTAGCGTTGTGATTGGCTGACAGAGGACAGCTAGATAATTAATTCCAAGACTAGTTGGTGTGATTTACATCTAATTTAATTTATTACACTGTACACAATTAGTCGTATTTATCACTATGGGATGACATAGTGGTAAAAGTGGATAGTCCGGAACCGATAGATTCATGTTTTCAAATTCCACTCGAAGGTTATGTGTGTGTCTATCACCTTAAGGGTGGTTTTTAATTCTTCTGTGTGGTTTGCAAACTATTGCACTGGAATGAGATTTAACCGTGTATATCAATGATAACGGCTGCGGGTTCATCATTATAAAAAATAAAAAATAATAATAAAATAAAATAAAAATTTAGTTCATTTGAAAGATTCGTCTCTACAAGTCTTGGAGAAATATGTTAGCGTCACTTATAAGACAGTCGTAAAAAAAAAGTATGGGGCCAAATAATAAAAGTGGACCTTCATTTTCATTATTTAATTAATTTTAAACTTAATTCTTAAGGAATTCATGACTCTTCTATTTCACTGATCTTTAAAAACTCACGAGCATCAAGTTTATCACTTTGAAAGAATTGGACTCGGGAACTCTCACATTTAAAAAAGAACTATACCAATAGATCATATCCAACAACTCTCAGATCCTCCATCTCAAGTTGTTTTTGCGAATGTTATATTTAACAAATGATAATGTACACTGTTAGTCAAAATAGTTAAACGAAAAACAAATCTAGTCTTATATTATCTTAAACACACATATCTATTCATTTTGTCCTTTTTTGTTGACTTTTGCTGTTGTGACAAGATGGGGGTCGAAAAATTGTACAGGCCATCTCATCGGCAGGGCCGGCTCTAGGGGTAAAGCTGGTGAAGCCACCGCTTTAGGCCCCCCGGCCGAGAGCAAGGCCCCGTCGAGCATGTGTCTTAAGGGTTATATTTTTATATATACTTTTGTTTCGCATAAAATATATTATTAAAAGACATAGTTATGTGGTAGAACACTATTTTTTTTTTGCATCTTGAGGTCTTGGGTTCGAACATTATTTCTAACAAAAATTTTTCTTTTACCCAGAAAAATAATAGATATGAGAGCTGAAGAATCAAACTCGGATGACTTAATAAAAATCATTAGTATTCTTCCATTAAAACAAAGCAACTCATTATACTTTTTATGTAACAAAATATATTTTAATGTTGCGCTTTTAGGCCCCCAAAAACTTTGAGCCGGCCCTGCTCATCGGCCCGCCTTAGGCCCTCCATCGGCCGATGGAATTACTCGGCCTCGGCCCATGCAGGGCCGAGGGACGGCCGATGGAGTTGCTCGGCTTTTTTTTCTCTCGGCCGATGGACACTCCCCTTCGGCCCCCCATCGGCCCTATGCGCTACAAACGAAAAAATTGTTGATGGCACAAATTCCTGCAACTCACGTCATCCAATCATTAATTCAGGACAAAATGACTAGTTTTGTGTTTTTATTTAGTGATAGGCTAAAGTTATTTTTCATTTACTCTATTTGGCAACTATTACAAATTATTATTATTATTTATTAAATAATAATTTTGTTTTTACAAAATTATTATTTAAATTAGCTATGGTGTTAGGTTGACCTAAAAAAAATCATATTAGGGTTAGGGGCATCAAACTTATTGTGAAATAATTAATATCATAAAATACACACGGATTCCTTACTTACTCGCATTAGTCAAAGGAATTTGGTAGAGCTGGTTGGGACCCAGACATCTCAGATCCTCCATCTGAAGTTGACTTTTCATTCTATTAACAAATAGCGTCATGCCACGACAGGAGCCCACGATTGCTAAACGGACTGCGAAACAGGTAATCACCCACCCCCTTGTCTAAAATTCTCCAAAACCACTCTCCGTTTCAATACAACGAAAAAAGAAATATCGATTAAATCAAAACGTTGAGAGAGAAGTAGAATTCTCACGAAGAAATCTCAAGTATTACTGACGGAGACAAAAGCCGGAGAAAAATCATGCTGCGCTGACTGTTGTTTTGTGTTTTTCTTCTTTAAGGGTTGAGTGCTGTTCAAGTGATGCAGTTTTTTTAAACTTCTTGAAATCCGAGATAATATAGAATGGCGTTCGGGCGGAGAGAGAAGAATTTGCAGTCATCAATCCGCGGATCGCGGATTCTGGCGGCGATTGGGATCGGAATAGTCGTCGGATGCGTTTTTGCATTTTTGTTCCCCCATGGATTCTTCTCCACAAATCAGCCCACTCAAGTTCGAAAAGTCTCTGATTCCAATTTAGAGGTGCGATATCTTTTATATGACCTTTCGGATCTGTATTTTGCCGTTGATTTGCTGTTGTGTGGTCGTTTCAGCTAAGTTGTCAAATGTGTATGGCAGGATTTTTGTTCGTGATTTCTAGCAATGCATGCTCATTTTGATTAATTATGTCGTAATTAGCTTAATTGTGGTTTTGCTAACTGTATTTTTGATATTCTAATTTTTTGTTTCTACGAGTTGTTGACTTTCTCTGTTTTGATTGGTTTATTAGATCAAATTGAGTGTTCGTTGTTTTGATAGTTTCTGCTTCTGCTGATGAACCTTTGTATTATTAGATCATTCTGCATTGCTGTAGCGAAAGATAGTTGATTTAGTTCTGTAATTGATGCTTGATATATTGGTGTCTATGGCTTACAGCTATAAAGATTTATCCATATTCTGTTTATTTTGATGCTTAGGTTGATCCGGCATCATGTGAATCAACTGAGAAAATAGATCTTCTAAAGTCAGATATGAGGAGGTTATCAGATAAGAATGCTGAGTTGAAGAGACAAGTTAGGGAGTTGAATGATAAAATCCGGTTGGCTGAGCGGGGGAACCAACATGCTCACGAGCAAGTTACGGTGCTGAGCGAGCCACTCAAGGCCGGGCCCTTTGGTACTGTTAAGAGTCTAAGGACGAACCCGACTGTTGTCCCAGATGAAACTGTAAACCCGAGACTTGCAAAGATCTTGGCCGAGGTTGCTGTCAGGAAAGAGATTATAGTTGCTCTTGCTAATTCAAATGTAAAATCAATGCTGCAACTCTGGTTTGCCAACATTAAGAAAGTGGGAATTCCTAATTACCTTGTGGTGGCATTAGACGATGAGATACTAGAGTTCTGCAAGGCAAATGACGTCCCTGTGTACCAGAGGGATCGAGATGAAGTTGTCGACTCTATCGGAAAGGCTGGTGGCAATCACGCCGTCTCAAGTCTGAAATTTCGAATATTGAGGGAGTTTCTGCAGCTTGGTTATAGTGTTCTTCTATCCGATGTCGATATAGTATTCTTGCAGAATCCATTTGATCATTTGCACAGGGATTCTGATGTGGAGTCTATGTCAGATGGTCATAATAATATGACTGCTTACGGGTTCAATGATGTTTTTGACGAGCCTGCAATGGGTTGGGCTCGGTATGCTCACACAATGAGGATATGGGTGTATAACTCTGGTTTCTTCTATATAAGGCCCACTATTCCTTCTATCGAGCTGCTGGATCGTGTTGCTGGCAGGCTTTCTCGGGAGGCAAATTCTTGGGATCAAGCTGTTTTCAACGAAGAGCTCTTCTTCCCTTCTCATCCTGGTTATGTTGGACTCCATGCTTCCAAGAGAACCATGGATTTCTATCTCTTTATGAACAGCAAGGTCCTTTTCAAAACCGTACGAAAAGACGCTACTCTCAAGAAACTCAAGCCTGTTATTGTCCATGTAAACTACCACCCTGATAAGTATCCAAGAATGCAAGCTGTCGTTGAGTTCTACTTAAACGGCAAACAAGATGCTCTAGACCCATTTCCTGATGGATCGCAGTGAGCAATCAAAGTCGCGATAAGTCATCTTTCACTTTACACAGCAGAGTTTGTATTTCTGGAGCTACGTGCTGCTCAAAATGTCACTAGAACTTTTTTTTTTTGCTTCCAAACTTGTTTTTCTTGTGCCACATCAGTTTCACCTTCTCCCTTTTCGGCTTTTGTCAGTTTAATGTGATGTAGTTTCTTGAACGTATGGATTCTATATATCAAAGTCTTTTTTCGTAGCGTTTCTTGTTCAGTGTTGTTTCTCTACCTCTTGAATGTTTCACATTTTAGAAATACTTGAGATGATGGATTACTCATTTACTCTGTTTATAAGATGCCTTAAACTATATATCACAGGTTTCATTGAGGTAAAGACCTTGTTACTGAAGCACGACTCTTTAAAAAGTCGTAAATTGTATACTAAGTAAGATTAAATTTCATTCTTCTTGATCAACTGAGGCAGGAGGAGGCTGATTTGAAGGGTTCTCCTGATGTGGAGGTTCATCTGCAGGTCCGTTCGAGGATTCACCGGAGGCAGACTCCTTGGGAGTTGAAGGAGAAACAGAGGAAGCAATGCTGGTCTCTGGTTGGAAGAAGATATAGATGTGTGAGCCATCTTCAACACCATAATCTTTGAGACGAGTTTCATCTTTATCAAGAGAGTAACGCTCCTCAGCAGCATCGAGCAGCAGAATGAGGCGATCACGTGGAAGATTTTCTTGCTTCCCGATCTCGTTCTTGAGGTCGCCTACCGTGGCATCCTCGCCCACCTCCACGTAGAAGAGGCTCCCGGTCAGTATCTCTGCTACCACCTTCATTCTCATGCTACCAGACTTCCAGTTATTAGCCATCAATGCTATTTAAAGTGCTTCTTAATTTGTACCATTTGTGATTGTTATTGCGTGTTGTTTATGCCCTTGTGCGTGTGGGTGCTGAGAGAGAGAGAGAGAGAGAGAGAGAGAGAGAGAGAGAGAGAGAGAGGCGTTCACAGAGATTGCATTGCGGAGAGTTGGTTTGAGGGCTGGCTTGGTGATTAGGGTAGTTGAATTTGTAAGCTTTGAATGGAAGGGAAAAATGTTTTGAACAAGTCAGTGGATCCAGATCACTTCAGCGCTGCATAAATATTAATCAGACCCAATCTGTGTTTAAGGAAATGTTTAGAAAATCAATTTCATTCCAAATATTAAACATTCCCATAATTCCCAAGAACAATATTTTGAAAATTAAAAGTTAGATATAATTAATACTCCATCCGTTGTATTCATCTTGCAACATTTTCCTTTTCGGACCGTTCTACTCATTTTGCAACGTTTTCTAAACTAGAAAAAAATGAGTGGACCACAATTATCCTAAATAAATGGATACCAATATCTTTTACTTTATACTACTATTTTACACCGTTACTCTACTATTTTAATTTCCACGCTCAACCCAAAATGTTACAAGATGAGTAGGATGAGTAGGACGGATGGAGTATTATATTAGTAAATTTTGTATTAGTTGGTTGGGTTTTAAAATGCATTGACTATAAATTCCATTTCTAAGTATTACCATAAGTAGAAGTGTTAAAATTTACCAAAATGGCCCAATGGTGGGTTAGCCTCTATAAGAAAATTTTTGATAAAACTATTTCACCACATCAAAGAATAACAAGAAAATAGAGACAAAAATCATTTTGATTTACTTGTTTCGGAAAATATTTTATCTTTTAAACACTGTAGAAAAGTGAGAATTCTAATCTGTTTAAATTCAAAGAATATAAATTCGATAGATAGAAATCCAGTATTTTGGAATGAAAAGAACGTAAAAAACGACAGGGTTTCACATGGTAATAACCATCTTGTACTTTGAATTAGGAAATTTTAAGGCCCAAAGAAATTCAAGCCTAATTGATCCGTTTAGATGACCCGATAGACTAATTGGACTTTGTGCAAGTTCATGGACTATCAGCTAAACCCGCTCACGTTTTATTCCTATATCTTTTATAAATTATAATTTTATGAACATAAAAATAGTATGGCACAATAATAATTGGTTCTAAAACTACTTTTCTAATTATGAAAATGAAAACAAAAAATTTTAAGGTATTCACAATTAACGCGGATCTTCTGGCCCATTTATGAAGGACCACTTGGTGGCCCACCAATCACGCGGCGCCACCAAGTATTTAAATTATAAAAGGGTGGCCCACTTTTATTTAAAAAATATTTGAATTATAAAAGGGTGGCGCCACCACGCACACGTGGCGCCAGCGTGATTGGTGCCACCGCAAGTGGCCCACCCATTAAGGGCCAGATGATCTTCTGGCATTCACAATTCGTTTCAAAATTGTTGTAAATCAGTAGAGGTATCAAGTCTTCGGGTAGGATAAATCCGACCGAACCTAGCGGCCATCAGATTAAAGCGGCAGGACCAACCCAGCCCATAAGTCAAGTGGATTGCCTAAAACGTAGCGATTTTAACACGAGTTTCGCATACAACAATCCGATTTTTCCAATGAGTTTCAATGTAATTGTGTCAACAAGAATCAATTTTCCTCACAAAATTCAAGACTTATTTCACCATAATTGTTTTGTTTGGAGCCAAGAATTCCGACATATATATGTGTATGACAAAATTCCTGAATAAATATGAGATTTGAGATACAGAAATTCAAGAACAAATTCCTAGCAGTCTTGAAGGTAATCCATTCATCTAATTTTCAATTTTATTACCACCAATTGATGATCAATTGATACTTTTATCAGCAATAATTGGTACCTTTTTCCTAAACAATTGATATTTTTTTCAAAACAAATGACATGTTTTTCAAAATAAATGATACTTAATAAATGACACTTCTGTTAAAAAAAAGACATTTTTATTTCAAAAGAAATGACACTTTGTACGAAACAATTGATACTCAACAAATTACATTTTTTTTAAAAAAACAAATGACACTTTTGTTCGGAACAATTGGTACTCAATAAATTTTACTTTTGTTCAAAACATATGATACATTTATTCAAAACAAAATTACACTTTTCTTCTAAATAAATAATACCCAACAAATTACGCTTTTACTCTAAATAAATGACACTTTGTACTTTTATTACCAACAAAAATACAATTCTACAATTATGCAGAAACACGCATCAACGAATTTGAAAAAAAGAAAAGAAAATAGAGGGATAGAGAGGGACTTGGTTGCATCCATTATAAGTCACAAAAAAGAAATTTCTCAAAAATGCAATCTCGAAATACCTGGATGGCTGGATTTTGGCTAAAATTATTAAGGAAATTCCATATGAATTTTTCTGCCCATAATCAAGGGGTCCGCCCCCATTAACCGCTCGGGCACGCATTAGCTGTCCGTTCTCAGGTTGGGCAATCACTCATTCTTAAAACCAGCGTTCTTAAGACCAAAGAGTCATTAACAAGTCGTTGTGACTTCTATTGGATGATATTTCTAAATAAAAACTTCTAATACACACAAACTAAGCCCCGCATACACAAACTATTTGTTAACACCTTTCTTTCTTCCTTACTCCACAGTTTCCTTTCTTTTACTTTTGTTAATACCTTCTAGTTGAGGAACTTCAACTGATGCAGGGGATGATAACAACTATCTCTCCAAGTTAAAAGAATCTGTTGCTTGGCCTTCTTTCTCCTATCAGGAACTTCTGGGACCTTCCTTTCTTCCTTTCTTTTACTTTTGTTAACACCTTCTACTATAGGAACTCAACTGCTGCTGGGAATAATATCACTACCTCTCATTAGGAGACACTTCATCTGCGGCATGAGCCTTTGTCTTTCTAACACACAACTTTCTTCTCATGACTACCTATCAGAGAGAAGAATTGTTGGGAAATAAAGTGTTTTGTATGATCATAAACCCCTATTGATTGATGAGCTAGACTGTGTATAGGTTCAGACTACATTTAGTCTGACTATGTATAGGTGGATTGAATTAGATCAGGTTAGGTTGGTTTAGTTCGTGTTTAAACTTTCAGAGTTCAGTTAGATTGGGCTGAACTCAGGTTGCGGGCAAAGACTCAGGTTAGGTTAGTTTAGTTCGTGTTTACGCTTTCAGAGTTCAGTTAGACTGGGTTGAACTCAGGTTGCGGGCAAAGACTTGGTCCGTATCTGTCCAAGGCCAGTCTGCATGATTGATATACTAGGTACGAGCCACAGGATTCAGAGAGACGACAGTCAATTTGGACATACAACTACCAAATCAGAATTGACCAACTTTGGAGCGTCACATAAGTCCCTGTCTCCAAAGACATCTGTAGTACTTTAAAGATCTGTAGAAAGCGAGCTTCCGAAAATTACAGTCAAAGGCATTTAATGCTCTGTACAGTTGTGAAGCTTGGAGCCAACGGGAAGTCGATTTATGTTCAACGGATCTCGTCCTGCTCACCTGTAAGTATAGAAGAACTCCCACTCGAGAGAGGTTACGAGATTTTAAATGCGCTCAAACTGTAAGGCAAGAACGAGCTCTCTGCTTTCCTACTCTTAAATTCTTACTTCATAAATTCTCTTATGCCCATATTTCAAGTATCTTATCGTTCATATATTGAACTTGGAACCAAGAGTGTTTCATACTCTTATTTGTAGGACGAAACCATGAAACTTATTCTCTTGATAGATAGATAGATCGAAGGTTGATAGATATATAGATCGACAGTCTGATAGTTTATTGGATATGTTCTTGTGTAAGATCTGGACCTTGCCAGTCAACAAGGAGTAATAGTGAAATATCTGCAAAGGCAGAGAGTGGATGTAGGAGTTTGATTCTCCGAACCACTATAAATTTTGGAAGATTTGCAAAAATAGTCAAATTTATACACTATATTGCAAAAATAGACAAATTGGGTGTAAATTGCACCCAATAGACAATGTGACTATTTTACCCCTCAATTTGACTTGATTGAAATTGTCTGTCATATTCAGAAATGTACCTGCCATATTTTCATAAATGTTTGAATGGAAGCATTCCCAATGAGATGAATTCTGTAAAAATTTTAATTTGCTTTTTCCTTCAAATAAGGACGTTAATTCTATATTTATATTTTATTTTCATAATAATAAATTAGTCATTCCAATTTCAATAACGTTAATTTTATATTTATTATTTATTTTATAATTAATTAAATATTAACTTAAATTGTTTGTATTGAATAATTAGATTATAATCATATAGCCGTATTTTCTTAAACAAGATTGCGATAGTACGCTTAGTAATATTAATTCTCAATAATAATAACAATAATAATAAGATATTTTATAATAATCATAACAGTAATAATACGGTTTTATATTTTATAATTAGTTATTAACAAATATTTTAAGAATAATTTTGGAATAGTTAATAATCATAGAATAGGTAGTCTAGAATAATTTTCAGAAAAAACAATAATAGGTCTATTTCGTACTATCCATATTCCATTTATTTTGGCATATATTTTGGCGGTTGGATTGCTTTTTGGTGTTTGTTTTGCAGTTCTTATGATAATGTGGCATTGACGAGGCGTTGAGGTGGCGGTTGCGGAATTAAGGAAATATATACTCAATTTGGAAGAAATCAAGAAGGAATTAAGTATAGAAAGAAAATAATATAATTTATCTTATATTATTTTCTTCTATATTTGATTATCCTAATTGAGGAGGATAAAGAGGAGTATATATTTATATTTGGAGAAGGCGCCGAAAAGGAAAGGAACGGAAGAAGGAACGAAAAGGAGTATATATCAACAATCGCAAGACGATAATTCGTGTTGAAGAAATGAAAAACTGTTGTATCTTGGAGACGAGTGCTATAGACCGCTTGCACCGAGTAGCGGAGCATTATCGTCTTGCGGAGAGAGAGTCTAACTCTCGCCTCGGTTTGCATTTCGTTATTTTCGCTATTCAATTTTTCATATGTTGTTTGTTATGTTGTTATAGTATTTATACTAACATTTGATTTTATTGTCGTTATTTCTTAACACTTAATTTTTTAATAACAATCGCAAGACGATAATTTTCGCTAACGTTATTATCGTCATTTCGACACACCCCGTAATCAACAATCGCAAGACGATAATTCGTGTTGAAGAAATGATGACAAGTAGTAGTAACGTGCTGCCGAACTTTACAACAGCAACGAACAACCAAATTCACGCGGAAAGTATCCCTGTTCATGCGGAAAGGATCCGACCGTCGCTCTTTGACGAAAATTCACATTTAGGTTCTGCCCCAGGAGGGCTTCAAGTTCGTAGAAGTAAGCTTTTTGATCGGGCGTCGTTACGATAATTAAAATGGCCTCCAAACTTGAGTCAGCGAGTTTGTGGCAGTTCTGTCAGCTGTACTTCGCGGGCTTGTATCTTCTTCGTCTGAACTCCATTTTATGCGTCGAGCATAGTTTTGGAAAGCCAACGAACTCAGCTTTCTACCGGTATAAGAATCGGTGAGTTTCGAGAAGGGACGAAGCTCCTAGGCTATTCTAAAGTTGGAGGTTCGGCACATCCCGGGGAGGATGGCGTTTCGGTAGTGCCTTTTTGTAGATCCGTAACTTCTTGATACGATCTCCCAATGGCGAACGGAAAAGTTCTGGAGATCCTTTGAATGACAAGGTTCGATACGGTATAGGACTTGGGGTTTCCAGATTTGAGGTCTGTTCACAAAATATCTCTCAAAATGGGTGGAGCTAAGCCTCATTTCAATACTTAGAATTTTCTGGGTGTGGCATTTAATCAAACAGCTTTTGGGCGACATTCGAGCAGACGTATCTCAGCGGTCGGGACTCTGTTTTACGATCGAAGATATGCTCTGAAATCCTTGTTTATCAAGGTTTGTGTGGATGACAGTTTTCTAGAATTATGAGTTCGATTGGGTCATGAAAATCGGGTCGAAACTTTTGCTCGCGCTTCTCGCCGCTTGGTGTTTTGAGTAGGCTTTTTTCGAGGGGTATAACATTCTAGTCCGAACTCCAAATAACGAGAGGCAAGTTGCGTTGGAAAGCCTGTAGTCGTGGCTTTACAACGGTATGGGTTTCAAGGGGTTTTCGGACAAACAAATAGTGTGTTGGAAATGCTCGGAACATCTTTGCTCCGCGCCTTGAAAATCGATTAGGTAGTGCAGCGAGCCTTCTTCGACGGTGAATAATTCCTTGGTCCGATCTCCGTTTCACGAACCGATAGGTGTGTTGAAAAGCTAAAAGTACAAGGTTTGCAATGGTATAGACTTTGGGCATTGTTTTTCATTACTCCGGTCGGAAATTGCGACGCAAGTTCGCAAGATGAACAATTTTTCTTTGGCAAGAAAAATGCTGGGTTTAGTGATGATTTTGGCGGTTTAACGGGGTGTAACTCCTAAATCGAGAGTCCGTTTATCGAAGCTGCGAGATGCGTTGAAAAGCCTATACAAGTGGCTTTCGGGAGGTATGAGTTTCGATAGGTGTTAGTTGGTTTTGAGTGATCGGGAGTTGTTTGAACATAGCCAGTTCACTGCCTGTGGCACCGAGGCAGTTCGGAGTGCCATCTTCGGCAGCGGATAACTTCGGGGTTCGAGGTCCGATTTACGAACAGTTTGCGGCGTTGCAAAGTTCGTATTATAAGGGATTATCTGAGGAAAGACCCGATATCCAAAGTTGAAAAGGGTACTCTGAGTAACGGCTCGAGACCCTAGATGAAATTGGATCCGACGAGGATACTTTCCGGGATCGCAATAAAAGTGGATCCAACGAGGATGTGTTCCGGGATCACAAGAGTAACTAAAAGAACGCACTAGGATTGACAATCTAAAATGTTATTTTGTTTAACTACTTTGAATCTGTCTCGATTCTTGAAAGAGACACCTCCAATTGTGGGGGGAGATAAAAAAGATGAGCAAAAACGCATAGCGTATGATGCATGACATCATAACGATTACATACGAAGAAGCCGAATGACTACGGAACTTCTTAGAGGATATTCCTTGTTGGGGAAAAATCCGTGTCTCCCGTCTTAATACATTGTGATAGTATGTCTGCGATAAGGATATCACAAAGTAGTATGTATAATGGTAAGTTTCGGCATATTCGTCGAAGACACAATACCGTTAGACAATTGATCACTAGTGGAATAATATGTATTGACTATGTGAAGTCAAAAGACAATATTGCGGATCCGTTTACTAAAGGTATTAATCGTGATCAATTGTACAATGCAGTAAGGGGAATGAGATTAAAATCCGCACTAAAAGAACGCTCTTAATGTTAACTCTACCATGATAATTGGAGATCCCATGAACATGGTTCAAAGAGACAACTAAGTTAAGAATGTTCAAGTTGTGCACTTCGAAACACAACTAAAAATCCATTCTCGAAGTTGCCCCAAGTGCAAACCTGTAGCTTGTGGTAAAAGGGTAAGCTATAAGCTTTTCATGATTCCTATAGCCTTATTGGTGGAGTATGACATGATACTCTTAATAGGAGATCACCTATATAAGTGAGAAGTGTGGCCGCTTCAAATAAGAAAAACACTTATGAATCCAAGATATGGTCCAAGGCCAAAATGGACACAACGTGAGAACGAACGATATTGTATCTATTATTGTGTATATGTTATTGTCTTGGTTTACACAAAAAGCTGACCGGTTCAAGACATCGCGTTCACCGAGCAGCGAGTAAATCCGATAACATTATACTAAGGAAGGTTCAAAGCAAAAAACTACCTATCCTGATGCAATAATAGGTCACTTGGGACTTTGGTTTGCATAACATTTTGCATTTGCATTTAATAATCTAATGTGGGGGATTGTTAGAATTTTTAATTAGATTATTAAATTTGAAACGTGGCATAGAAGAGACATGTTGGTTGCTTATATGAAACACTTTGATTAAATAAATCGTTGCATGTGAATCATGTAAAGTTGCATTGGTTTGTGGAAGAGATGTGTCGATTGGTTGGTGGAGGGACACAAGGTTTCAAACGTTGCATGCATGCCAAACAATGCAACCTTTGGGAAGAGGCACTTCTTGGTCTATAAATAGACCACTCCATGCGAGAACTAGAAGACAATAACTTAATACATCTTCCATTTCTTTTATGTCCTTTCCATTACATACATTTATATGTTCATATTTCCTTAGTCCCGAGATATCAAGTAGTTCGCCGGAATTACGAGAAGTAGTGCAACTACTCGTAATGAAAAACCGTTGTATCTTGGAGACGAGTGCTATAGACCGCTTGCACCGAGTAGCGGAGCATTATCGTCTTTCGGAGAGAGAGTCTAACTCTCGCCTCGGTTTGCATTTCGTTATTTTCGCTATTCAATTTTTCATATGTTTTTTGTTATGTTGTTATAGTATTTATACTAACATTTGATTTTATTGTCGTTATTTCTTAACACCTAATTTTTTAATAACAATCGCAAGACGATAATTTTCGCTAACGTTATTATCGTCATTTCGACACACCCCGTAATCAACAGGAGATTAATTAAAAGATTGATTTCCAATCTTGAGAGATTAACGCCAAAGGAGAAAATTAAGGGAAGAAAATCACATCTTGATTGATTCCCTTATTATCTCACGGACACACGAAGGAGTAAAAGGAGAGATTTTATTTTATAACCATTTTTATCATCTGCCAGCGAGAGAAGAGGAGAGAATTAATCCTTATCATCATTCCATTATATATTTACACTGCCAGCGGGGAAAAGGGAGATATTAATTCTTCATCATCACATATTTTATTAACCAAATGGCAATCAACGAAAAGGGAGAAGTTGTACCTTGATATTTTATTTCATGATCATCTCATTCAAGCAGTACACGAGAGAGAGAATCCGAGAAGCCGAAGCCGAGGAGTTCCGCTCGAAGGGGTTGATCGAATTAAGTTTGCATTTCTTCACTTTGTTTCAAGATTTGTGTTTTGATTTGGAAGAAACAACATGCTATGGTTTTCGTTTTGCATTCCCGGATTTAATTTGTCTCCGTTTAATTAGCTTTGTGGATGGATACTTAGTTTGTTTTAATTCATGGGATTTGAATTTCTAGGATGTTAATTCATGTTATTTGATATTCTGAACTTAGATTATTATTTAGAATTTTCGTGCACTTTTATTTATTGAATTTTATCATGTGTTGTGTTCTGTCCAGCAAATCGGTTGTTCTGTTCAGTCCGGCCGATATGCGTAGCTAAGCCTTTTTAGGGGCCGGCGAGATGTAACACACACACCACCTTAAATTCGTGAGACTAGGGCTTAAAATTAATCATTTGGGTTCTGAAGCAATTTAGGTTTAAATAATTGGATTAATTAATTTAGGCTTGATCACCCTAGTTAATTTAATTCATTGCTAATTTAGTACTTCCATCGTTTCTCATGGGATTAGGCTAAATAAGTAGCAAATTGTCTTAGGGCAATTGGATTAATTTGGTAGGAGACTATTAGATGCCCACCATACGAGTAGGCTCCTAAATTGGGTTCCCTTAGTTCTTAAAGCTGGCTAGGTGTTAAATCTATTGTTTGCCCACCAACGTAGGTTGCATCTAGTTTAGAGTATAATCGTTTCAATGCCCACCATGGTGATTATCAATTAATTAAGAGGAAATAGGGGTTATGTCAGTTTAATTACGGTAGCCTACAACTAGTTGATCTAAGTGAATTAATTGATATTTAGTGTCTATGATCGAATGTGAGTGTGTGTGTGAATCATCTTGCTGGATCCGCTTTTATATTCATAAGTTAAGACAAATTTTCGTTGGTAAGGATCCTAGGGGTTCTAAGCTCCAACAAATGTAGATCTATATCATGCATGTCATACTTGCTTAAAATGAGATAATCAAGAGTAAATAAACAATGTCCACCACTAAAGAATTATACATCAAATGCTACTAAATATATCAACAAATACCCTTCAAATAAACTGATTTTCCACGTTTTTTTTTGTGTGATCACTATTCACGAAAACCTGGGTACAAATATGATCGGACATTAGATATTGCCATTCATACACAATTCCAGCCAACAATCAATTTCGTAGCATATACACTAGGTAGACAAATGATATATAAGAAGATCAATCTCACAAAAGCGTGTAAAACAGCGTGTAAAACATGCAATGACACGGGAAAAGAGAAAGCTGAAAAGGCCTCGGCTAAAATTTTCTGACTAAATCAAAGAATCGGTCAATGCTCAAATTTAGTTCACTATGGGATAATGTAAGGTAGGAAAGTATTGTCGCAGCCAAATGGTTTAATCCCTAGTGCCTCCTATCACGTATCGCAAGTGACTTACCTTTATTGCAACTTCGTGGACAAACACTCTAAAAGAATTAGTAGGAAGTGTCCTACTTTAAAGGCTCAAATCTAATATACGGAGTGTGTGTAAAATTCGATCCACAATTTACTTGTTATTTCTCATCCCAAATTACATACAAATGTGCACCAAGCCCTACTCTTCACAACAACTAACATGCTTGCATATTGAAACATAAAGCACAAATCAAACATGCTTAAGCAAAGAACAAGAGTGCATCAAAAACTTCAAATCTTGTGTTGTTTTGTGTCGTTTTTCTTGTCCGTGTTTTTGTGTTGTTTCTTTTCCTTTGTTTCGTGTCGTGTTCTTGTCTTTTCCTTGTCTTGTTTTCGTCCTTGTCTTTTTATTTTAGAGTCTTGAGTCTTTTTGGGAGGAACGGGATTTGGATAGTACTTATACTTTTGTTTTTCCTTATACTTGAGGGCAAGTATGTTTTAAGTGTAAGGAGGTTTGATAGGTCTATTTCGTACTATCCATATTCCGTTTATTTTGGCATATATTTTGGCGGTTGAATTGCTTTTTGGTGTTTGTTTTGCAGTTCTTATGATAATGTGGCATTGACGAGGCGTTGAGGTGGCGGTTGCGGAATTAAGGAAATATATACTCAATTTGGAAGAAATCAAGAAGGAATTAAGTATAGAAAGAAAATAATATAATTTATCTTATATTATTTTCTTCTATATTTGATTATCCTAATTGAGGAGGATAAAGAGGAGTATATATTTATATTTGGAGAAGGCGCCGAAAAGGAAAGGAACGGAAGAAGGAGATTAATTAAAAGATTGATTTCCAATCTTGAGAGATTAACGCCAAAGGAGAAAATTAAGGGAAGAAAATCATATCTTGATTGATTCCCTTATTATCTCACGGACACACGAAGGAGTAAAAGGAGATATTTTATTTTATAACCATTTTTATCATCTGCCAGCGAGAGAAGAGGAGAGAATTAATCCTTATCATCATTCCAAACAAAAACTGAAAATAACATACCTTTTCAGCTAAATTTGTGAATTAAAGTGGATGCCTGATTCATCACAATCACCCACTGTGTAGTCTTTTCTTTTGAACAAGGGTTTGAAAACTTGGGCACGTGGGTTGAGTAACTTGAGTTATATATATGTAAGGGGTAATGTATGAGATGGATTCAACACTTGGAGAGGATGAATTGATGCCTTCAATTTTTTTTAAGGGAGATACGAAAAAGAGAGAGTGTTCAAGATCGATCATCTTGAAAGAAATATTAAGTGATCTCTAAACCACATCGTAATAACGATTTCGAGGTTAGTTTTCGAACTTATTTTATTATTTTGGTAGTAAAATTCTATGTTACTAGTGACTATTTTGTTATAAAATTAGATCCGAATGAGAAATATCAAATTATTGTTTGTGGAATTATTGTCCTCAAATTATAAAATTCTATGTTACTAGACTATGCATATGTTGCAATTATTGTTTGTGGAGTAATTTGTCAATTTACGTGAGGGAGGTGAAATCATTATGCAATTTACGTAGGATGAAATCACAAATTTACGTGAGGGCGGATACATTATGCAATTTACGTAGGATGAAATCACAAATTTGTAAATTTGAGTGAGGGAGGTGAAATCATTTTATTTAAAAAAATTAAAAATAAATAATAATCCCAATAAATCTCATGATTGTGGGAACCGTTTAGATCCGCCCGACTGCAACCCAATAGCTTAATACTGTTGGTTAATTATGATATAAATAGATTTCTGATCTACTTCGTCACTATTAGGGGCTGTTTGGTTGGGGGTAATCCGAAAAGGGAAAGAGAATGATTCCCTTTGTTGGTGTTTGGTTCGGTTTTTTGATCAATTTCATTCCCCCCTTCAGGGTTTCCAAAACCCCCCAACAAGCACTTTTTGAAACCCTCCCTCCGACTTGGGATTTCAATTCCTTTCTCCTCCTGTTTCCTTTTCAACTTTTTTTTTTCACAAAAAATTCAACTCGTCTCCTCTCTCCCTCATCTTCCAACATCTCCTCTCTCCACCATTTCTCCACATACTCTTCAGACTGCCGCCGCCACCGTCCGACGGTCTTCGCCGCCGCCACCATCCGATGGTCTTCGCCGCCGCCACCATCCGACGGTCTTCGCCGCCGCCTATCGGAAGAAATTTCAGACACTCTCTCTCATCTTCTGCCATCTCCTCCTCTCTCCCTCTGGTCTGCTCCCTCTCTCTCTCTCACATCTTCCACTATCTTCCACCACTTTTCACATAAAATCCAATAGGCCGCCGCCGCCGCCTCTCTCGGATGAAATTTTGCACTTCCGTCTCATCTCTGTCGGATGTCATTTTTTTTAAGCTATTTTTTTACTATAATATTATTTCAATTGTTTAAGTACTAAAAAAATAAAAATAAAAATTGATTCCCTATATGTACCAAACAGTCAGAATGTAAAGGAAAGGGAATCGATTCCCTTTCTTTGGTCCGAACCAAACAGGATGGCAAAAATGTAATAATTCCAAAACCTTTCATTTCCTTTCCCTTTCCTGGTTTCTTTCTTTTCCCCTTGTCGAACCAAACGGCCCCTTATTATTTTTATTCTGATGATTAATTTGTGTAAAACAATCTCGTGGCGAGCTTTCAGAAAAAATAGGTTGTGAATTTATAGTTGATAATTAGGATTTTTATTTGAGTAATATTAGGATTTAATCATTTTAGTATAATTTGGCGGAATATGTGACTATTTGATGAAAATATGATCATTTTTTTAGATGGCGGATTGTATAAGCGTGATCGTAAGATACGGTGGAAATTTCATCGGTGCTGAATACTCGGGGGTTTATGAAGAATTAGCATATATGCGGACGGATCAATTATCTCCAACATATATGCCTTTGTATCTCGCTACTACTTAACAGATACCCACCGTGATTTATACGCACGCATATTTACTCCCCTTCCACCCCAGGATCAATGGAACGTGCCAATTGGTATTCTAGGTGAAGTTGTTAAGCCTTCTATATCAAGGCGTCAAGCCGGTCGACCGAAGACGGGACGTTACAAATCTGGATTTGAGGCATCTAGCAGTAGAAGGCCAAAGGGTGCAAAGCACTGTAGTATATGTCGGCAAGCGGGTCATACTTGGAAGAAATATACGCAAAGAGGGCAAGAAACTGATATATAGGGTGAAATGTATTTTATTTATGGAATTGCAATTTATCGAATTATCAATTATGTGTTATTCTTATCAATTATACTCTCTCCGTTCCACTCCATTAGTCCAGTTTTCGTTTTTGGGCCGTTCCACTCCATTAGTCTACTTTCCTTTTTTAACTTAAAATAACACTCTTATATATTCTAGTGGATCCCACTACTTTATACTACTTTACACACAACAAATAACTTTCTTAATCTCCGTGCCGAAAAGAAAATGGACTAATGGAGTGGAACGGATTAAGTATATTTTATGTCCACTTAGCAATTTATTCAGATAATATTATATTTTTAAGAAATTAAAAATCTTACGTTAATTAACAAAAAATATAATATTATATTATATTGAAATTCTAATCCACCACCTTTACTTTTTTTAATTACTTCGAATCTCATAAATGTACGGCCATAAATGTGTGGGGAAAAATAATTACTTCGAAATGACTAATTTTTTATTTTTGTCCTTTTGTGGATGATAAATTAACGTTCTTATTTGAAGAAAAAAAGCAAATCAAAATTGTTGAATGATACATGCATTGGGAATGCTTCCATTCAAACAGTTGTGGAAATATAGCAGAGACATGCTCATTCCAATAAAGTCAAATTAAGATTGAGGGGTAAAATAGTCACATTGTCTATTAGGTGCAATTTACACCCAATTTGACTATTTTTGCAATATAGTCTATAAATTTGACTATTTTTGCAAATCTCTCATAAATTTTTATGTTCGTACATTCGGCATGTTATCTTACTTTGTCATATTGTATAAAAGTGTTTCAAAAAGACATAAGTGTTTTAATAGTTTAAACCAATCAGACTGAACATTAAATTGCAACACTTAGAATTATCACTATTGTATAAAGCTGTTTGATCGCCAAGTAAAGGGTGTACTATTCTGCACGCACTGAGCGAGTAATATCAGTCAGTCTCAGCATGTGAACCGAAGGATTCAAGAGTTATATTCGGGACTCAATCCAATATGACATGATCTTTGTCCGAGAGAAATTCGATCAGGTATATTCCTCCCCCAATACACCTGAGTTAACGTCTCGAGACCATCTAGAATAAGTTATAAAGATTTAACAACTATTGATACAATGTAATTAATTTGTCGGAGAGATCACAAACTTATTACTTCTTTCTCTATTTATATGTTGATCATCACTGAATAACCCTAAATACACGAATTAACATAAACCCTAAATCAATTTTAGTAGTTGTGTAAGAACATCACTAGAACCCTAATTCAACACATTAACATAAACTACAAACACATCATGAATTACCTCAATGTAATTGGTCAGAGGACGGATGACGGCGGAGGCAACATTGATGAATGTTGCAGGCAGCACCAACGAGTGATGGAAAATGAATGTGGCAGTGTCGACTCAATTCCAAAACCGTACGGCGGAGCAATCAATAATAGCAAGCGCTGTCAATCCGTCAGTGACGGGAGGAGACGGAGGCAGAGGCAACGCCGGTGAGAGAAATCGGCAAGTAATCGTAAGGGAGAAATCTGAAATGGTTAAGAGAAATTGTGAGCAGAGAGAAGCACAAATTGTGTATACCACTTTTGTATATGTTTGTGTGTACCACATTCCAAGGGTATTGACATATATTAAATATGACCCACATTTTTTAATAAAAATGACATATGTCAATACCCTTGTGGTGTGGTACACACAAGGGTATACGAAAATGATATATACAAGGCGCTCCGAAAGAAGCAGTAGGCGATTTTTTTTCCTTTTCTTAATTAAACGGATCTTCGATTCGGATCAAACTGTTGGAGCTCGGTTCTTGAGTGATTCAGATCAATGTACATCATGATGCATCCAAATTTTTATGTAATGATATATAACACACATAGTTCGAAATCTGAAATTCCGTGCCGAAATCAATTGAGCCACAAATATTAGGACGGAGAAAATACATAATTACATAACAAAACAATAACTTGGAATCTTGTAACGAAAACAATGTGTTATTCTCTAGCTATAATTCTACATACATTGAGTTACTGCAACAACTAAAGAAGGTGCATTTTAAACTCTTCCAAGTTGACAAAAACCAAACATAAAGAGGAGCTATTGCATTGAAGGCTTCCTGTCCGGTGGATCAAAGGGAGCGGTAATCGAGCTCAAGAAAGCCGAAAAGCCATCGGACGGGGCTTCACCGGCTGCCATTCCTAACCCGAGAAAATCAAGCGTGGTCGGCCTACTGCCGAAAGGGCTCATCATCAATTCACTAAATCCGGAAGGCCCGAGGCCGGAGCTGCTCTCGACCTTGACACAGTTGGCGTTGGTATCGTTGTCTGGAGTTGGAGTTGGCCCCGACGACCATAGGCCGTGGAGGAACGAGGATTTGGACGTGGCGGACCCCATCTGGGCCGCCTTCTGGAGCAATGCTGTGGCGGAGAGCGTGGTGGAGGCGTAGTTTGATCGAGGATTTTGGAATATAGATGATGTTGCGTAGAATGAGGATGACAATGAGAGGGAGATGGGGTCGACGGCGGAGTACGAAGATGAACTGAAGATACTCGGCAAAACTCCCCTACTGACGGGGATGGATGTAGATGAGCTGCTACATGTTGCTGTTGTTGTTGCTACCGATGACGGTATATTAGAGAGATTCTCGGGCAAGCCAGCTGTAGTAGATGGCGAAAGATTAGTACAGTTAAACATCTTTAAAGTAATAATATTGGGATTAAGTTATTATCTTCGGAAGTTATTACTCTATTGAATATTACTTTATCGAGTTTTAACTATAAGCGAAGAAAAGTAATAGGCTCTTTCCGAAAAGAAAATCTTTTAGAATCATGAATGAATAGCAGCGGCAACAGCAATCATGCGAAAAGCGAAATCTTTTTTTGGAGCAAAAGCAGCAATCATGCAACTCGCGAAATCTTTTCTCACATTTCTCCGTAAATTAACTTGGTCGGAATTTACCTGAAGAGAGCACCGGAGTAACCGGAGGTTGCGGCGGACTGGAAGCTGCAGCCTCGACAACTTCATCGGTCATAACGGGCTGATCGGGACGGGTAATAATCTCCTGCGTCAACGCATCACAAAACGCCCTATGCGTGATAAAACTATCCCTCCTATAACATTATTAATATTATTATTAATTAAAAACGACACAATTAAGATGTAAATAAATAATATATTCAGTCTTAATCCGACCTGGAAAACAAAGTGCCGCAATCGCAACGGTATTCCCTGGAGCCGCAAGTTTTCATGTGGGCTTTGCAGTCCGACTGCACCGCGTACTTCTTCGAGCAGCGCTCGCATTTGTACTTCTTCTCCCCGTGTTTCCGGCAGAAGTGTTTCTTTATTCCGGTGAGATCGCCGAGGGCCCGCGACGCCTCGTGGTGGACGCAGCTGCTCTCCGGGCACACGTACACGCGCTTCCGGACTTCCTTGCTGGTCCGCTGACGGAGCTTCCACGGCAGATTGTGGCCGCGCCGGTGCAGCTGCAGATTCTGGTCCCGCTGGAAACCTTTGCTGCAGATCTCGCAAACGAACCTGTTCGTCGCCAGCAGCGTCTTCGGCGATAGGGCGATCACTTCCGCATCCGGATCTGTATATTAATTACGCAAAAATATTATTAATTTCAAAGCCTCGCCGTAAAAGTTAAAAATTGTATATATTTACCGGGCATTCCGGGAAGATTTCGCTTTCTCTTGGCGGCGGCCGGAGTTGCTTCCCCGGCGGCAATGGATGACGAAATCTCCATTTCCACCATGCTCCACTTACAGCTGAATTTTATCTCACAATCGCAGCTCTATCTGAAGATCTCCTTCACAATCCGAGGTAATGTGTATGCGCCGCCACCGTCAGCAAAATGTTCACACACGTCGGCGCTTTGAGATAGAGAGAGAGAGAAACAAAAAGCTGGGTTTGAACTGAATTTATTATTGCAAAAATCAACTCATAATTAAAGAAGATCTAATCCTTCGTAGTATAAGCGGTGGTAGTTAACCATGGTTCGGGTTTTTAACCGCGGTTGAGAAATGAGAGTTTTCAGTAACAGCTGCTTCTTCGCCCCGAAGGGATCGATAACTTGAATGTCACCGTACACGTGGCGTTTCTGCAGACTCTGAAATCTGTCGGAAGAACTCAATCGCCTCTGTCGAATTGCTTTGTCGTCTAATGCATCTTCGTGATTTGGACCAGAAATTATTTATCAAAACCTCAAAATTAGTCGATACAATCTCACTTCTTCCCACAACCCATTTTTTAATTATCCGATACATTGCTACCTTCCCGTGCAATATACGGTATCATAAATATGCAATATATTTTTGAGTTATTTATTTATCTCCAAGAATTTTGTCAAATTTATGTTTAATTTTATAATAATGTTTGTAAATACATGAATTTTCAATTTATTTGATTTATACATATTTTAAAAATCTAGTAAAATCGAAGTTGACGTGTCTACCGTCAGTCCCATCAGCATTGTACCAAAAGTCTAAATTTCTTAGAAATTTCATTTAAATTTGTATATAAAGTTAGAATTTCATTTTAATTTGTAAATAAAGTTTGAATTTCGTTTAAA
Organism: Lavandula angustifolia; assembly: GCA_028984105.1. Taxonomy (NCBI): domain Eukaryota; kingdom Viridiplantae; phylum Streptophyta; class Magnoliopsida; order Lamiales; family Lamiaceae; genus Lavandula; species Lavandula angustifolia. The sequence goes on along the minus strand of CM054816.1, from coordinate 28,634,947 downwards.
TTTTGTTATAAAAACAAATATACTCCCTCCGTCTCACTCCAATTGTCCAGTATTCCTTTTCGAATTGTCCAACTCCAATTATTTACTTTCTTTTTTTAGTAAAGTTTTATTCTATAAATTTAGTGGACCCACTACATTATCATTTATTTACTCACAACTAACAACTTTCTTAATTTTCATCCGAAAAGAAATTAGACAATTGAAATAGGACATAGATAATACTTTTTATGTAGGATGTGTCAACTTCAAAAAATTTGTAGAAGTAACAAATATAGATATGGAGTACAAGAAATTTTTGTGGGATTATTGTTGATAAAAATTATATTTCAACATACACCACATAGAAAAAGCACTAGATAAATTTATCCGTTAATTCTACAAATTTTTCGAGTCGACACGCCCCACATAAAAAAGTACATTTATTTTCATAACAAAATTAAAATAAAATTCAAACTTTATTTATAAATTAGAATAAAATTATAAGTTTATGTATAAATTCGAATGAGATTCAAAGTTCATGTGCAAAACAAAAATTATAAAAAAGTTTATGTATTAGAATAAAAAATTTAGACTTTTGGTTCAATGCTGACTAGACTGTCACGTGCGCAGAATAGTAAATAACACAACAAGTTATATAGTGGTTTGGATTCACAAGATCCTACATTCACTTTCTGCCTCTACAGATATTCAGTATCATGTTTTCGAAAACTGTCAAGATCAGATTAATACAAACTATCAATCTATCAATCAAACAAACTATCAAACTATCAGCTTATCTATCAATTTATCTATCACGTGGGAAAAGGGTCTGTTTATATTCAACTAAATAAGAGTATGGAGCACTCTTGATTCCAAGTAAGTGATATGAACGTGAAATCACTTAGAATGTGGACAAATGGATTTTCAATATAAAAGAAAACTTGAAGTTTACACAAACCATGAACTTTGTTCTTTTCTTGTGAGTTGAGTGCTTTGAAAATTCGAAACCTCTCAAGACTTAGAGTCCCTGTATATTTCTAGGTCAGGGTCAAGACCTAGAGTCCCCCATACCTCGTACTTCAATCAATCAGTCAGGATAGTTAGGATCTGAACTGAGAAATGTGCTTTGACCTGAGTTCAATTAGCTATACTGAAACTCAACTGATGTAAACCAGCCTGAACAAGTATAGTCTGAAAAATAAAAATTTGTGTTGGCCAAACAAAATACGAACTCTGTTTGACGAAGGTCGGCTTCCCATTGGCTCCAGACTTGCAACGGTCTTGTGCATTAAATGCATCAAGCTTGCATCGCTTTCTCAAGTTTGCTTTCTGCATAGTCAATAGGTACTTTGTTGTCCCTCTAAAATCAGATCTTATTTGACACCTTAGTATTGGTCAACACTGATTTGGTAGCTGGTTGTTCCATTAACCTTTGATTTTAAATTTCACGCCTCCTACCTCGCTCAATCAGTCAAGACAATTAGGAGAAATGTGCCCCGACCTAAGTTCAGTCAGCTATACTGGAACTTAGCTGATATAACCCAACATGAACAAACCTAGTTTAAAAAACCATCACTCTATCTATATAGACTCATACTAATTTATAAACTACTAAATACACAAACTAGTTCATCTATCAGCAAGGTGTTTGGGACAATCAAAACTTTATGTCCCAACATGTTATAAATAAAAATGTCATTGTTTGTCTACGTATCTATTGACATGAATAATTAATGTATCGTCGGTACTAAATATATATACCAATTAATTTGTACTAAATATATATCTCAATTAAAACTTATACATGCATTATTGGTACTGAATATAAATAACTTGTTGAATAAGAAAAAGAAAAAAATTAAAATTTTGACTGGCAAAAAAATAAAACTAAAAGCTGGATTGGGCCGCCAAACACATTCATTAATGAGTAATACAACAGCCTAACTCATAATTAATGTGTATTTCGAATAACAGTAGACATTTCTTATCACTCAATAGCAAATAGATTCATATTTGCAAAATTAAATACAAGCTTTTCAAATAATATTTTTGTTCTAATGGAATTTATATCTTCTACATGATTTACATGAGTATCCATCCATCACAATTCGATGTTACATTTTTATGACAAATGAAGATAAATTAAATAGTTTATTACATTTAATAACAAAGCCCATTTCTTTTCTTAAATTAAAAAAAATTAAGCCCAACCCAATTATTAAATATATATGTTTGACAAGTGTACAAGATTTTAAATTAGGTTAATTAAATAAAAGAGACAGGCAGCGGTGACGTTCTTCTTCCTTTTTTTTTTTTGTTGACGAGGAACCCGCAGCCGCTACCTTTGGTGCGCACAGGGTAAACCTCGCTCCTGTGCAATAGCCGCAAACCACACGGAAGAGTTAAACCACCCTTAATGTGACAGGGTGACAGACTCACACATAGCGTGTCAAGTGGGAATTGAACCCATGACCTATCGGTCCCGGGCCACCCACCTTCACCGCTATGCCATCCCAAAGGGACTCGTTCTTCTTCCTTTCATTTCCTCATCTTCTTCATCGACATTTCTTTCATTTCATTTGCTGCCAAGTGAACCAGAAAAACACAAGGTAATTAGTCAAGGGACTGAAAAGTAAATAAAGAGTTTTGCAAAATGGTACAATGAGTCTTGAACAACAAATCATTTATGAGTATTCACTGTTCACAAACTCATTTTATTTGAGTTTTGCAGTAGGATTTGGTGTATGGTTGGAGCAACTTCTCTACTGCAAAGTGAGTTTTGCAGTATGGTTGGAGATGCTCTTACAAGTAAAAGAACATAATAACCTAATCTTTAGTTACAAGTTTCACACATCAGATATCATTGGACTACATATTGATTGCGCACCAGCATTGATGCCAATATATTCACATCACTATCTTTCTAAATCTTGATCATGAAAAGGAATGGGGTAGAGCCCTAATATGGGAGTAGCAATGCTTGTGACTAGATTGAGGAATGATACCACTCATTTTCTACTTTATTTTGCAATTTCTACCCTACAAAAAGTAGTTGTCGCCCATTCTCCCCTCCTCTCAATTCGTTCTTTTCCGAAAGTGAGATCTTTGAGTTCAATCGTAAAGTCACCGATGACTTTTTTTCTTCCTTTTCTAACTCGGAGACGGTTGATTACAGAGAAAAAGTGGTGGAGAAAACCATCCTGAGCAATCACGAGTTAGAATCCGCCGATTTCCGATCTTCCTCCTCCTCAAAGTCCAAGACTTCGATAGAATCCGCCGATTTCTTAATCAGAATGAATGGGACGGAGGGAGTATTATCAATATATGCACCCAAACACAAATAACTCATTAAATTTAATCACTTATACCATAAGTTCTTATTTAAGTTGTTTTACCATCGGGCCTTAATCTATGTTAACGACCTCGTGTTTTTTTCTACAAGTATGTTTTTAAAGAAAATATATATAGTAGCAAGATAGATCAATTTGCAAATTTAGATTAGATTTAAACTGGGAGACCATCTTTTTTTTTTTTTTTGGATGACGAAGGTAACCCGTAGCCGTTATCGAAGTGCGCACTGGAGACCATCTCTTTCCAGATAATAAACATAATCATAATTATTAGCCATTGGGTCGGGCTTATGGGATAATAAAATGATAATCATAGTTGTAGTTAATTATAAAGATAAATATTTTGATAACTATAAAGTGCAAGGCAGGCAGGGTTGGAAGTTAAAACCCCAGAAAGAAAGCAAGAACAACTCTCAAGAATTGCAGCGATGGAGAGCGCGTTCGCCAGCGCTTCGGCAATCACTGACCAACGCCAGAAGATCGAACAGTACAAGCACATTCTCGTCACCGTCCTCTCCTCCAACGATGTTGATCAAGCCAAACAGTTCGTCGACCACAGTTGCGTTCATCCTCGTCCCTCTTCTTTTCTTTTTCTGGTTAATTTATTAGTTGTGTATTTGATGTTTTTCAGTGCTATCCGACGATGTGCCGCTCGTGGTTTCGAGGCAGCTTCTTCAGGCATTTGCCCAGGAATTGGGAAGGTTGGAGGCTGAGTTTCAGAAGGAAATTTCCCATTATACCCTCAACCAGATCCAACCCCGCGTTGTTTCCTTCGAAGAACAGGTTAATTCTCAATTTTGAACTAGATTGACTCGTTGCCTGTGCTGCAAATTGCCGGTTTGGGTTATAAGAATCTTGCATATTTTGTTGGGCGTGAGCTCAAGTGTTACTTAGTAGTTTGATACGCAGTACAATGCTGCGATCTCTTTTGCTAACTATGTGTGTGCATTTAGTCTGGACCCGGAATTTGATGGTTATATGTGAATATGTAAGGCTACTTTAGTTGAATTGAGTGTAACAAACCTGAAGTGTGTTAAAGTGGATAGTCTGTTACGTTTCAAGCTTTATCTATTATCTCATGGTATGATATGTTTTGGACTGTCAAGATTGGCAGTTGAAGTGATGAAAAAAAACCAGAATAATCAAGGTTTCTACTATCAAAAATTTTGAATACAGGTTAATCTTGTTTATATAAACCTTTAGGCATGTAGGTAAAACAGTTATGCATGATACTGCTTGGTGGTAGTTCATATTTACTTATATTCTGTAAACTTAATTGTGTCAATGAGGAACTACTTTGCTGGTCAGTCGGTCATTTTCGCGAAGTTCGATATTGTGGCAATCATAATTTCAATATATACTCACATTGCCCAGCTCTAGTTTGAACTATTATTTACCCATTAGTTTCATATGGTGCATGGTTTTCATAATCAGGGAAAAGTAGTTAATATCCATATGGGCATATAGGTAAAGCTTATATGCATAGTACAACGTACTACTGCTTGATGGTAGTTCAAATTTAATATCTCAGTAATCACAATTAAGTGAATTTGTATCCACTGTTTGATTAGCTGGTCATTTTTACTGAGTTTGATAGCTATTGTGACAATCATGTTTCAATCTGTACTGTCAATACCCAACTCTACTCGAACCATTATTTGCCCATTAAGTTCATGTGGTGCAAACCTTTGCCATCATTTCAGGTATTGATTATTAGGGAGAAACTGGCGGAGCTATATGAATCTGAACAACAATGGTCAAAAGCTGCACAGATGCTTAGTGGCATTGACCTGGATTCTGGAATGAGGTATGGGAGCAACTCTCGCTCTTCAGTTACTGCTAAACATACTCCATGTAGTGAATATTCATATTCTCTGTGTGCTCATATTCTGGCAGAGTAATTGATGATACCTTCAGGCTTTCAAAATGTGTCCAAATTGCCCGTCTTTACCTTGAGGTAGGTCTTCTGTGTACTGTTCCTTCATCTGTTGCACATTTCATGATCATTACTTTTTCAATCAAAATCTGCATTTATTGACTCACGGACTTACTTGCATAAAACCTGAATGGGATTCGTAATGAAGGTTGACTTTGAGGAAACCACATATCTGCATTTATTTTCTTCCAATAATCTTTGTCCCGATATAAGAGCTCATGGAAAATGTTACTGGATTCATGTGCTTGATTCATTTTATATAGGATGATGATGCAGTTAATGCGGAAGCTTTTATAAACAAAGCTTCATTTTTGGTTAGCAACAGTCAGCATGAAGTGCTGAATTTGCAATACAAGGTTAGTATTTGGCTTGACAATCTATATGTGAACACCTGCTGATATAGTACTTTTTTAAATCCAGGTTTGTTATGCTAGGATTCTAGATCTAAAAAGGAAGTTTTTGGAAGCTGCATTGCGGTATTACGATATTTCCCAAATCGAGAAGCGGCAAATCGGAGATGAGTAAGTATGAAGAAAATAGTTTTGGTTCACTATTATGTGATGGAGTTCCTCCTTTATATGGTCACACGAAATTGCTTGTACTACTTACATAACACCACTCCAACCATATACTATTCCTGCCAAGCTTTAGTCAGTTCAGACCCAGTTCGCACTACCTCCATAGTATAGTGCTTAATTTTTTATCTTTAATATAATCCTTACCTTTAAATGATGAATCAAGGCATGCTCATTCAGTTTGCAACTATGGCTTTATCAGTGTTAAGAGTTTGATATCTGCCACTGCTCTTCATATGTTTTGTTTTATTTTAACAGAAGGCATCTTGGGTTTTTCTCTCTCATTATATCCTATACATATTGTCTTCTCGGAACATCTCAGTTTGCCTCACATCATTGTGAACGATCCTTGGCCTTTTGATTTCCCAGTTAATCTCTACGAAATTGAAGGAATTACTGCACCATCATGGTGCAATAACCTTAACCTTTTGATTATGGTTTTATATTTGCTATCTGGTACTCCAGAGAATAGCTAGTAAATTAAAGTTATCAAGATGAAACTTAATAATGAGAAACCTACAAAACTCTTCTTGTAGCTTTTCTTTGTGGATGTGTTATGATTTCTGAATGTAAACTAGGAAGTAGGTACCATTAATAGATTTGTTGCATTCAGCATGTGGACAATTATTAATGGAGCAAATATGGTTGATACCTTATTCTACTATCCCTTTTTACAGTTATCGTTGTAAATTTTCAGATTTTCACAAACACTATGTTTAGCTATGCCTATTTTAAGGAGCTTACAAGTTCCTAGATCTTATAATATTCTTTTATAGCTTGTTACAGTTGATCTTAAAATTAAAATAAGTTGTTGAAATGTTGGATGATTTCGCTGTTAAGATGTTAGTAATGGTGAAGATGAAATTAAAATGACTAGAATTCAAGGAGTTTTTTTGGATTAGGATATTATTTGGAAAAAGTGGAGATCCTCTCTTTTAGAAAGTTACTTATAAGCTGCTAACATCTATAGGAGCAAATAAGATCTATTTTTACAATTAGTTACCAGACACATTGAAGAAGATGCTTACACAAGATGTTTTTGATCCTATAAGCTTCAGCAATTTTATATGGCAGTCTGAAATTTTGATTGAGTGTAATTTCTTTGACTGTGAAGCTGACCATATTCTTGGATATGACTTCCAATTCCATTCACTTGAGAGTCTTATGAGATTGCTGTATGTGGGCCTATGATGTATTGTAGAGAGATCGATGAAGAAGCACTGGAGCAAGCTCTTGCTGCTGCTGTGACCTGCACAATTTTGGCTGCTGCTGGGCCTCGGCGTTCTCGTGTTCTTGCAACACTGTACAAGGTATTAAAATCTGCTTACCTGGTTATAAAAAATGTGTTTGGATTCTTTCAGTTGACAGTGAAGGTTCTATTATAACTGTTGATGAACTACTAGCATATATAATATCTTTTGCTGTGCATTCTGATACAAATAATTCAAATTATTTTGAACTTAGATTCGTTATTAATGTTCATTTTATTAATACTTCAATTTTTCATTTCAATATCTTTCCAGGATGAAAGATGCTCTAAGTTAAAGATTTACCCCATCTTGCAGAAGGTATGTTTGACTCTTGATTGCTGACTTCATCCAGCCTATTTTGCTTCTAAGGCAAAGTCTGACATTGTAGGCGTACACACGCAAATATTTTGTTGGTAATGTTAAGCATGCGAATTTAAGTCCTATATTGCGAATCATAGGTTTATCTGGAGAGGATTTTGAGAAAACCTGAAATTGATGCCTTTTCTGAGGAATTGAAGCCACATCAGGTTAGTACATTATATAGGGCTTACATACTGTCACGTAGTCCAAGTTTTTCCTTCGTTATTTTTTGTTTTGTATTCCTTACATGCGATTCTGAAATGTTGACAGAAAGCAACTTTGCCCGACAATTTTACCGTTCTTGATCGTGCCATGATTGAGCACAATCTCCTTAGTGCTAGCAAACTTTATACAAATATTAGGTGGTGGGCATGTCTTTGGATCTTTCATTTCTGTAGATTGAATATTTAGTCTACAAAATGCGGCTAACTTCTAATTCTGTTGTACAGCTTTGAAGAGTTGGGCGCACTGCTGGGCATCGCTCCTCTAAAGGTCTTAGTTCCATCTTCAACCAAAATAGTGTCAGTTAAACCTCGATAAAGTAATATTCGATAAAGTAGTAATCTCGCTAAGATAATAATTTCTTCCGGTCCCGATATGGGTCAATGCACTAAAATAATGTTCGATAAAGTAATAACCTTGTTAAATGAATATTTTTTCGGTCCCAAGGTTATTATTTTATCGAGATTTAACTGTATTGTCGAATTGGGTTCTGTGGAATAAACAATATCTTACATTTCTCAAAACTCTTTGTGTTCGAACTTTTATCGTTCATCTTCTTCATACTTCTTAAGGCACAGCAAAGGTTGTACTATTTATAAGGCCTGCCAAGATTTCTTCTGCATTTAGCTCTATTCCAAATTTGCTCGATTTTTCATGTTACCGATTTGCTAATTTCTCGGCACTAGTCTAAACATTTGCGGAATGGGATTTAGACATTTTACTAAAGCTTCAAATTTCTGGCAGGCTGAGAAAATAGCTTCAAGAATGATCTGTGAAGATAGGATGAGGGGATCTATTGACCAGGTAGAACTGAACTTCCAATTACTTTAGGTTTTTAATTTTCCCTTGGGTGTTGCTGTCATATACACTCTGTTTTAGAGTTAATGATTTTTGGCCATTACTCCCTCCATCCAATTTATAATGTCCAGTTTTCCATTTCGGGTTGTCCCAAATATAATATCCAGTTTTTCTTTTTAGGAAATTATTACACACAACTTTTTTGTAGGACCCACACCTTTACACATCTCTACGCACAACTAACAATTCTCCTTAAAAACCGTGCAAAAAGCAGAGTGGACATTATAATTGGGATGGAGGGAGTAGTATTTAGTCATTTTCTTCTTGATATGCATTTAAACATACATTCAACAATCTTTGCCAGGTTGAAGCTGTCATACATTTTGAGGATGATACTGAAGAATTGCAGCAATGGGATCAACAGGTAAAACATTTAACATCCTTTTAGAAATTAAATACAGTCTTTCCTTTCTAATATGATCTTGTCATCTAGTTAGCATGCCATTGATATGCTCTAAAGATTATTGGATGTATGTGAACAGATTATTATTTCCTCCCTCCCATAGATTTAGTCCAGCATTCCTTTTCGGGCCGTCCCATTGAAATAGTCCACAGTTTCTTTTTTCGGCAAATTATTACAAATACTTTTTATGAGGGACCCACAACTTTATACAACTTTACACACATCAACAACTCTCCTTAAACACCGCGTCGAAAAGAAAGTGGACTATATCTATGGGACGGAGGGAGTATTTGGGATGAAGGGCAAAAAAATGCTCTATTAGCCATCTCAGTCGTAAACATTCACTCCCTTCGTCCCAGTTATCTTATCCACTTTGCTTTTTGCACGGTTTTTAAGGAGAGTTTTTAGTTGTGAGTAGAGTTGTGGGTTCGACAAAAAATTTGTGTATAATAATTTGCTAAAAAAAAAACTAGACAATATATGTGGGACAGTCCGAAATGGAAAATTGGACAAGATAATCGAGACGGACGGAGTATTATAGTTGTCTTATGACACTTCGACCCCTAATTCTCATAAAAATAAAAATTAATTTATTCATTGTTGCATTATAGGCTGAAAATAATCCATAGAATATAAGGTGGGTCAGATCTTGATGCTAATATTTTATTTGGAGTTGCAGATATTTGGGTTGTGTCAGGCTCTCAATGAAATTCTTGACAGCATGGCAAAGAAGGGTTTGCCCATTCCTGTTTAGTTTGTTTCACATTTTCTATGTTGAATACGATGAAATCCCACTCTTTAGACCACTTTTCTACATTTTTACTTTAGTAATATCTTTTGGCCTCTTGATTATGTTAAAAAAGATTCGGTGGTTAGAAATTATTATTATTATTTTTAATTTTTTAAATTTTATTGTGTGTGAAAGAGATCGTACGAGCTTATGAAAATTTACAATTTGATGTACCTTTATAAATTATATACTCACTCCGTCCCGCCTGACTTGTTTTGTATTCATTTTTGGGTTGTTCCACCCGACTTGTCTTGTTTCTTAAAAAGGAAAATAATTACTACACAAATTTTTACTTTTTTTTTGTGAGACTTATTTTTCTACACACGATCACTCATTCATTTATATACAACCATCCATTAATTTTAATCTCCCTGTCGAAAAGAAACAAGGCAAGTCGGACGGGACGGAGGGAGTGTTACATTTTTGTAAGGTTGCGATGTATTGGATAACATTATTGAGTAATGAAAATATTTAAGAAAATATAATAAATGTTCTTTTCATGGATCAATGATAATATTATTGTGGTTCTTCTACCTTTGCCGACTAACCTACAATGTGTCGCTTGTTGGTAATTCTAATAGTTGAATTGTGTTCAATTCTTGTATCATTGATTGAATAATAATATGTTTTCTACCTTGCCAACTATTTGCAAATTTTGATTACTAATATTCAAAATGCCTAAACACTCCTTGTTAAACACAAAACACAAACACTCAAACATCACTTTACCCCAATACGTCGGGATTAACTTCCACTCGCTAGATAGACTACGCTTCCAACAAATGTGATGCTTTATTTTGCAAAACACTCTTGGGAACACAATACTCTTTCTAAGCAACTCAATACTCTTGGGAACACAATACTCAAACGGATTCAAATTCTTCAATTGATGAACTCTGCTATTTATAGAGCAGACCACGCTCCAAGCAGCACAATCCACTCGTTCCCCACTTCTCTCTATTGCACACATCCACTTAGGGGTGTAACGGTTCGGTTCGGTTCGGTTCGATGAGTTTTTCAATGTCGGAACCAAACCGAACCGAACCGCTTATAAATGGTTTGGTTCGGTTCGGTTCCTCGGTTCACCTTTTTATTTTTTATTTTTTTTTTAAATCCTAAATAATGCAAGAATAATAGTTTGTAGGATGTCACTCATTCCGAACTCATAAGTATATAGTTGTTACCCCTTTCTATTCATTTATATAGATTAGAATTTATCTTAACTTAAATCTAATATCTAAATTCAATAATATTAATTCATATAAGAAGGACAAATATTAAATAAAAAAATTAAAAAATATGATATTGGTTCGGTTCGGTTCGAACCGTTCAAAAATTCTTAGAACCGCGAACCGAACCGAATGTAAACGGTTTCTAAAAAAATAAACTGAACCAAACCGCGAAACCTAACCGAACCGCATTTTTCGGTTTGGTTCGTTTCGGTCCGATCGGTTTCGCGGTTCGGAGCGGAACCACTTACACCCCTACATCCACTTCAGCACTTCCATCTCCTTCCCACGAAATCAACTTAATAGAAGAGTCTTCGTACATTTTATTTGATGAAAATCCACAACTGCTACTCCCTAGCTAGTTTCTTTAACATGTTACTCAATATCTACCTCAAACAATAAATCAAGAAATCTTGCAGAGCAAAAGAAGTTAGAAACTGCAAGCAGTTAATTGTATTTAAGCATTCAAGTCTTACAGTCACCTAAACTGGATAACTTAACAAAATTGATCGAGCAGATAAAATTAGTGCTGCGCTGTAAAGAGAGGAGATAAAATTCCTCACTAAAACAAAAAAGCATTTTTACAGTCTGTCTCTGTCTCTCTCGAAGCAAATGTATTTGCAATTCCCTACTCATATGCCTTAATCCTCAACTGACTGAATCTCTCCCATCATGATCCTGTTGCTTACCACATTAAATCCTAAAACAGATGGACTCACTTTCTTCCCCTTCTTCCCCTTTTTCTTTCCTCCTCCTTTTCCGCCCCCATCAGCAACAGCCGTTTCCGAGCCTAACCCATCACTAGTAGTATCTCTCATTCCTGAGGCATACGCGTTGTTGTCGTTCTTCTGGTTTCTTTTGGCGACTTCAAGAACATCCGCGGGCAAGAAGTCTTTGTAATTTAGAAACTTGTCGATGAACTCGTGGTCGGGATCAAAAGAACCAAGATTTTCTATCAGAAGCATTTCTGCCTCCACTCTTGATTGCTTCATGCAGAATTCCAGGAAACTCGTATCTACAAGAGAGAAAGAAAGGGAAGCAAAACATGTAAGGCAGAGGAGGGGAGGGACGAATTCTAAGTACGTCATGTAGAACTGAAAAGCGACCAAAGTAGAATTCGGCGACAAGATAAATACCTTTTGATCCTACAAGTCTGGTGCACTCACTCTCGCACCATTCCTTGAAGTCTGTGGCCTCTGTCAAGTATGGAGAAGAGAAGACTTCAGTTTTACCTTTCTTTTTCTGAAATAAAATTAAGTAATTTCATGAAATAACGTACCTGAGTTTTTAGTCGATGTATTCTTCCTCCCTTTCAGAGAAGATTGAGTGGAGGAAGCAGCTGAAGTAAGAGAATGCTCCACAGGCCTTCCACTGATAGATTTCTGCCTGTTCAATGAACCTCCAGCATTTCCTATTATGGTTTTACTTCCCCAACTGCCCTGTGTTCCAAGTTGAGGATAATCTGACCTGCAGGCAACACAAGAGTCAAAACTCAAATCACGTTCCAGAACGTATTATCAGGCAGAAATTTAGGACCATTTTATTAAAAACTATCAAAGTAGGCTCAAGGAGCAACGCCATGGGGCAATTGTTCCAAAAAGTTATCTGCCTACAGTTAATTCAGTGTGAATTAATTTAGTCATTCCTACTGTCTGCCCTAATGTGTATCAGCCCTATATCTATCATTTCATGCCTGTGAAAACTCCAGCACCTCCTTTTCTTGTTTCATGAATAATGAAACGTGTAATTTTTCTCAACAATTGTACATCTGATATGTTGATTATACTGACTAAAGAGATAACATACTGCTTTGCCTCTGGTTTCGCTTGATCTAACGGCCCCCAGAACAGATCATCCTCGACTTTATTTTTTGATAGAGAAGAGAGTTGTCTAGGAGATGCAGCCTTTACAGGCGGTGATCCAGTGACCGACCACGAGGAAACACTTCCACGGGCAGGTTGATTACTTGCAGATTTCTGAGGAATTGGCACTGAAACTGCAGGCAAAGAGGACGTGGACTTTTGCTGTTCCTTGAGGATATCCCTCAACGAAGTTGGTTTATGAGGCTTCCCAGCATCAGTGGACCAAGCAGGGGCAGGAGAAGAGCTTGTGGGCTCCTCCTTCCACATAACAAAATCTCCCAAGGAAGGGCCAGATGGCACTGCAGTAAGAACTTCCTTCTCCTGCTGCATTTGCCGACTAAATTTTCCCTTGTCAATTGAACTTGACCCAACTAACACATCAACCGAAGCTGCAGGAGCAACCTTAGCTCCGACACTCTTAATTTTAGAAGACTTTTTACGACTCTTTTTCGTATCTTTGGCCTCAATAAAGTCATCATCAGCAACAGCTTTAATTTGTGAACTCGCTGGTTTAGAAGGCATCCCCCAAGCCATACTTTCAGAAACATCCATCTCTCTCTCAACTGACCTGGCAGCATCATTCCAAAATAGATCTTCTGATTGGCCCTTCTTGCTCTTCTGAACTGAAGAACTTTCTGGTTTTAACTCAGTGCTGGCATCCTGGTGAGTTACATTAGGTGCCTTGTTATCAGAGTTCAAAATCACCCCAGCCCAAGGAGAAGAGATGGCCGTAGAGGTCAGAGATGTTGGGATCTCAGAAACAGCCACTTCTTGTGCTCTTCTCTGCTCTTCCTGTTGTATTTCTAACAATGATTTTGGCTTGAAACCAGGAGCAGCTTTCCATGCACGTTGTCCAGCATGACTTTGATCTAAAGCAGAGGCAGCTTCTCCTTTCTGACCCTTATTCTCAACTGTCACTGCATCATCGGGAGAGATTCGAGCAGACACTGATGGCTTGCCAGGCAAATCTGCATCAGCAGCAGTTACTTTCTCAATCTTACTTCTCTCCTTTTTGGGAACAGATGCCTCAAGTGCATCCACATGGGCAGTCTGTGTCTCGGGTTTTGCATGAGATACATTTGCTCTTTCACTCTCTGACTTAGTCTGTTGTGGCTTAGATGAACCCTTTACTGAGTCGGTAGAAACCTTCGAAGGCTTCTGTTTTTTGGATCTCTTTTCTGATGGTTTCTTTTCTTCCACAGCCTCAGGAATTTTCATTTCCTTTACAGGAGAAGACTCACCAGTGACTTGTTTACCCGAATCTTGTGGATAACCAAGAGTACTAGCTGAACTCTCTTCTAATGCATTTACATCTTCATGAATATCGGCAACAGAAGTCAGTGGCTGTTTAACTGATTCTGCTAAACTTTCCACAGGTGGAATACTCATAGTGGCATCAGAGGTTGCAGCTCTGACAGTTCCATCAGCATATGATGTCTTTTCCAACATATTGGTGTTCATCATTTCTGACACGCGAATTTCCTCCATTCCATCAGTTGGTATAAGTGACATGTTTTTCGCCTTCTCTACAATTTGATGTGGCAGAGAGGCATTCCAATTTCTTTGCTCCACATTAGCAATAGTTCGATGTGGGACATGCATAGCTGTTTCTGCAGCAATATTTGGGGTAAAATCCTGAGAAATACTGGGAGGAGAAATAGGTGAGACACTATCAGAAGCTTTAGCATCATGTTGGGGGTTTGATGATTGCAGCTGCAGACCCATCTTAAATAACTCGTGTGGTTGAAATGGGGCATGATCAACGTTACTATTCCCTGCAGCTAAACCTCCAGGTTGCAAATGCTGGAATGATGGATCGCCAAGTCGTTGACTAGGATGCTGCTCAGAAAGCAGCTGCGAAAGCAATTGTTGTTGGCGCAACAATTGCTGCTGCTCTTCCTGCTTCTGTTGTTGCTGCTTAATAAGAAATAGTTTCTCCAAAAGTGATGGTTGTTGTGGCGGAACAGACACCTGAGATTGCATCTGCAACATGTACTGCTGTTGCAACAAATTCAGCAGTTGCGGATCTTGGGAGAGGCCAGATGCGAGTAGGTTATCTGGAGTTAATAGGTTGGATTGGTTATCCACAGAATTGGGTAACAAATTACTCAAGGATGGATTCTGCAGCTGTAACCTTTGCTGCATCGCAATAGCAGATTGTGGAGGAAAATTCGGAGATTGATGAATGTCCAACTTATCCTGAAGTGGGTCCAGTCCCCCTTGGACAGGGAAATTCAGCCAACCACCCACTCCATTGTTGACATTGGGATTGGTTCTTTCAGCTAAGCCCTGATGGGCTGACATTAAGTCCACATTCTGCGGATGATTCTGTGCAAGAGCATTGTCCGCAATAGAAGACAAAAGGTTCTGGCGAGCCAGTGATGCATCACCCACTAAATCTGTATTTGAGGAAATAGCAGTTGCCTCTTTTCCAGGCCAAAATGAATAAGGACTTGGAATAGATCTCTGCCTCTCCAACATCATCTTTTTGGCCAATAGATGAGGATTATCCCCACCATTACCTCCCAGAGAAGGAAGTGAGCTAGAGTTATTTCCACCATATCCTTGCATAGCTGCAAAGAATATTCTCCTGAGATTAGGAAGAATAATATGCCCAAAAAAAAAGGCAAAAGTAATAAAGTGAAGACATTAAGTGATCACGATGAAATCATAACTTTAGGAACAAAATTTCTTTTTTCTCAGTTTAGAATAGAAAGAGGCAAACCTTCCGAGAGAGCAAACTTCTCAAGTGTTGCTGAATTCAAACTGCCAGCCATGAGTGACTCCAAAAACCTGTTTTCAGCCTCTGTTGTTGAACCGGGTTTATATCTTGAATCAGCTTTTGATGAGTCTGCCTCATTCAAAACTGTATGAAGATTCCCCAAACTTGCATAGTTCAACCTACCAGATGCATCCGGGTTTTCATTTGGCTTAGCTGTACTAAATCCAGGAGGTGGCCGAGCCTTAGCACGCAAGTGAGGCATCACATCTCCAAGTAAAGAGAATGGACTATCAGGTGGGGCACTGGCTACACGAACTAGCAGTTCTATGCCAAAATACCCAGCCTCAAACCATGTAATGATATCACTCCCAGAAAAAGGACCTTGAATTGCACCCTGCGGATCTTTATAGTGAAGTACTAGGTTTTCAGGCGGTGTCTGGGAAATTTTACGTGCCTCCATCTCCCTGTCTAACACTGCAGATGTTTGCCTTCTCATAATCGGACGATCACCCGACTGCCACTGAGGTACCTTTCTTGTGTGAGGGGAATCCATTGAACTGTTCTCCAAGGCACTATTAAAATCTCTCTGAACATCAGCAGATGACTCCCCCCAATCATTAGAAATAGCACGGGAGCGTTCTGCAAAAGATGAAGATCTCCATGCACCATCATGTCCTGGAGAACTAGAGACTCTGGAGCCAAGGATGCTGCTATTTTCTTTCGAAGCTGGACAAAGCATGCATCATATTAAAAATTGATGTTCTCATCATAGATATCAAAGTAGAGCTGGAAGGACAAATATAGGCCCTAATAGAACAGTCAAACTCATCCAATGGCCAAGAGAAATGAATAGTAAAATTGCATCACAGCAATAACTACACATCAATAATATACTAGCCAATATGCAGAAAACTCAACTCTATTTCATTAAAGAATCTAAAAGATCTTTTGATTGATTTGTAAACCAGATACTAATTTCATTTCATTCTTTGAGTTAACCATCAAAGTTATAATTATCAAAATGATACTTACCTTCAGCATTCAATTTTTGGTCAGAAGTCTGATAGTCCTGCGTTGTCAATAATTTTGCATTAGACCAAGAATATATCTGCTTTCCATCAGACAAGCCTTCTGAATAACATGAATAACCTACCTCATGTTTTGTATCATCAAGGGTAGCAGCTAGATCATCTCTGCTACCTGCTCATACAAAAAACAACATAAACTTTACTTTGCTAACCATCATCTACTAAAACTTTCTAAGGTTAAGGAAATAAGCACACAAAGATGTAGCTACATTAATAAAAAAACAGTACCAAGCCTGTTTCTTCTAGAATGTGTAAAATCCGCAGTTGTTCGGCCAGCAGATCCATCTTTACTGATTTGAGGTGCACCACTGCTAACGATATCTTCTGTTTCAATTCCCTTCAGGATAACCTACAACAAAACATGCACAATCAATTTAAAAAGACCGTCCTTAAACTTATGAATAGGCAGCAGGCTTTACCAATTCTTCAGGAGTTGGAGCACAAAAGGCCATGGGTTCTACAGATTCCTCTTGTGTAAGAGAAGGTACTTGAATAACCCCATCCAAGAAGTTTGTATAGGATCTCATATCACATGTCCTGTAAATGTCAATCAACTTCGTCCTACTATATTTTAGATTCTGGGACTCGCCATCAACACTATCATCTTTTTTTAAGACAGGTCCATGTAATCGCATATTACCAGCTATGTGGGAGGCGGGGCTCCCCATAGGATTAACCTTTCCCCTACCAAGAGAAAAGACTGGTGCAGGATTTTCTCCACGTCCCCTGCCATGTGAAAACACATGAACCTGTTTGTTTGCAATTGAAGCTTGGTGTTGAGGATCTGCTCTACCTCGGCTGTAGGATGAGTTTGGTCTCCATGGTCGATAATGATCCCCATCCCTCTCTTCCTTTGTATGACCACGAGGTTGAGAAGACCCCTTGTCAAGAACTAAATCATTTTCTTTAGTAGAATCCCCCCACTTTTCACGCATTGCATCAACCTCTTTATCATCAGGCCCCCAACGAGTATTCCATTTGCTCTCTCGGCGTTGGTCATGACCTTCTCTATTTGCAGAATCAGTCCATCGCTCTCCTGGGGTACGGCGCACTTCGCCATATTGTTTACCAGAAGAATCAGCCCAGCGATCCACGCGGTGGTTACCACTAACCTCTCTTTCCCCTTCCCTCCATCGGTCTTTGCGGGCTGAGGAATTGGTATCCCTTTCTTCATCACGCCAGCGATCACGCCTACCAGATTCCATATCCTTTATGGAAGGACGGAAAACATCTTTCTTGATCTGGTTATCATTCAAATCCTCATCTGCTCCAGGTAGTCTGGTGGTATCTCGAGAACTGGCATGCCCTGGAGGTGGACTAAAATGGTTATCCTGCACCAGAGAACCATAATGTGGTATGAATATCATAATGAATCATCAAACCTCTTCAGAATATTTCAAAACATAACTCCAATCAAGAGGAACAATGAAGCAAATTATCAGGGAAAAGGGACAAAGTAGATAATAACAGACCCCAGCAACCACTCCAGCTTTATTCTCCCCTGGTTTTGGCAGAAGCCATTGTGGCGATAGCGGAATGGAATTGTCAACTCCGTGAACATCTATACCAAGAAAAAGAGAGAGAGACAGAGAGACATAATAATTAGCATTTTATAGAGAACCGAAAATAATTGAAACAAACATTTGATAGTCTTTTTACTTGTAGGTTCTTTCACCAATTTATGACAAGCATGTTGTGACGAAACCATGAAACAGTCAAAACAGTAAGCAACAGATGCAAAATGATGAACCCTAAATGCTGTTAAATGGTAAGGGAACTGATAAATATCCGCTGGATTGAAGCCTACTCAAATTGTTCACATCCTACTTAAACGCTCAACTAGCTATTTGAAGTTTTGTGGACACGGGATTGAGACATGCACAAGTAGTTTGAATTCTCAAGTCGGTATTTCAGAAAAACCATTGGAGGTTCAGTAGGTGTAAAAGACCAAAAAAAAGCTCTCAAGCACCTGCTGAATAAAATAGATAGAAAAGCATAGAAGTTAACCAATTTTCACATTCCATCTTTCCCTACAGTCATATGTATACAGTACATTTAAGTAGTGCAAGAAAGCCAATTGAACATCATGTTATTTCTGATGAATTATTTAATGTTAACGTCCCAAAAACAATAATTGAATATTATTATCAACTGGAAAGGAAAAACAAAAATAAAACCTAATGCAGATCATGACCACAATTTTATTCTAAGCCATCTCATACTAGGCCGAATAACTGTTTATCACTGCATTTGCAAATGCAAGACACATAAATCACCAAGCAATGACTATAAACTGGAGAAATATTACATGACCTATAAAATTTATTGTTTATACAATTTCACCCGCTCTAGTTACAAGGTTTTTAACTTAAAAAGAATATCTATCACTACTGATGAACCGTCAGACAAATTACTTTACAAATAAAAACTGTGGGGAAAAAGGTATTGACTTGATCGATTGAGCGCATGTAAAAACGTCACAGAAATATTCAATCAGTAAAATCAGAAAGAGAAAAACTTGTTCCTACAAAACATGGAAGAAAAGAGCTTCAAAGCCAAATAACCATTGACTTGTAAATTTTTAAAATTAAAGTTGAGCCATAAAAATTTGATTAAAAAAAATCCTTTCACGCATATTGGATAAATTTAATACGGAGTTAGAAAGCACAAAAACGACATTTGTAATCTGAAACAAAATTTTACAACCCTAAACCCACAGTGACGCCACAAATCGGAACACGTAAAAACGGCATATTCACGACCGAGATACAAACGTTTAATAAAAACATACAATAGTTAAACGAACGAGAACAACACAGCAAAAGAAGAAGTGATTTGAACAAATAAATAAAATTAAAAAAAAAAAAAGACTGCGGAGATGAATGCGAACCTTTGGTGATCAGATTAGGGCGAGAATCGAACTGAGTCTTGTCAGCCATTGATGATCGAGGTGGGAGAGAGTGCAGATTTTGGAGAGAGGAACAGGAGACAAAAACCCTTTTTGAGAGACTGCTTGAAGGTGCACAGAACAGAATAGACGAAGGCGGGTGAAGGGTAGGGCAAACGCAGAGAGATAAATCAGGAAAAAAATAATCCGGGCGTAGCTTAACACTGCGTCACCCCAAGCGCATGTTAGCGTGTAGCCATTCTATTTCTTACTTGAATAATTTTTTCTTTTATTTTTATTTTATTTATTTTCTGCCCAATTTTTGGAGTTCCGTTAGACAAGTCGCACCTTCTATTCTTAACGATTTTGCGCTCTCAGTATGATTCATGAGCAACCATTTGTGGGACCCACTGTACGATAGGCCATTATAATGTGGCTCGTTGTGGATTATATGAATTTTTTGTGGCTAAAATGTACTAAAACTTTTGTAACTGGTCTAGATTTATTACACATTATTTTTCATGAATATTTTATATATTTTGTAGTAAAATAATTGGCAAGGTGAAGAAGAACTTAATATAGGAAATTGCCCAATTTTAATTGTTGGTACAAATAATATTTATTTATATTTGAAATATTGCAAGGTATTATCAGACTGTGTTACTGATAAGATAAATGGGAATTGTGATATGTAGCCATTTTGGCTAATTTAAAAATAAAAATAGCCCATGCTTAAATTATCTTCATAAAATAACCATTTTGTGAAGCTTTTTATTCGGTCTTTACTGAAAAAAGTTTGATTTCAATCATTTTATGCAAATAAAATATACTGACACATAAATTATTGTTGATTGTGCCAAAGAGGTCTGTTGATTCAGAGACGAGTCTTCAGGTGTAGATTGAGTGAATACACCTGAGTCAGTCCAAGTTTCAACTCAAACGCGAAAGTCAGTCTGAGTTTGTTTGATGAATGAATTCAGCTTGCGTGTCTTAAGAGGTTTTACTGAAAATCCGAACTTGTATGATTTTTCAAAACAACTATTATGCAGGATGAACAATAAGTAATAAAACAGTAATCGACACACAGATTTTTAGAGTAGTCTGGATACGCAAGATCCTACGTCTACTTTCCTAATTCCAAGAGTTCTATATTAGATTATAATAAGCAAGTCTCAATTGATCCGTGCACTGCACAAATTGTAACTAGTCCTAGTAACTTTACAATGTTTCAAATGCGAAGGGTTGAGGGTTTTTCTCCAATTATGAAGGAGTTCTTACAATAAAAACAGTTCAAGAATGATCTCCTTCTAGTTCTAAGCTTATGATCTAACAATGTAGGCTTAGAAGTATAGAGAAGGAAACTAGATTGCTCTAGTGATGAGAATTAGATGATGGTCTCTTTGTTCTAATGTTCTCACTGAGTATGCTTTCTGTTTGCTAGAGCTTGTGCATTTGAATGCTTGAGTTCCCGTTAAATAACGTCTATGGATTAAGCTCTCTATTTATAGTCGTAACTCAAGAATAGATCCGTCGGAAGGAACCTAGACACGTGTCACAAGACGATAAGCAAAACAGTCTTCTTGCAATTTGAATTGCACTGTAGAGATTCTCTCTTTTTAAATGTTCAAAGGTTGACTCCAGCTTTATGTCAAGATAAGTACAGGGCTTGTAGTTCCTCATTAGTCAGTTGATAGTTAAGACTTATTCAAACTTCAACACTGATGTTGAGATGACTTGTGTTGATACTTCAGACGCTTTACTGACATTCTCCAATGTCTTTAGTGGCTGACCGTTGCTTCTTCTGACTTCTTCACACCAAACTGTAAACTCCATAAGAGCTCTACTAAATCTTCATACGGACAACAACTACTATTGAAAGAATAATCTATTGAGTACAATGTAGCAACTGAAAACTATCTATTTACTTGAGTCTCTTTTAACACGATGAGCTCAACTAGATTGTACATCTATTACAAATGAGTGATTCACCTATGAACTAGGGGTTTGAAGATCTTCATACTTTTATATTACAACTCATCTCCCAACAGGTGCTGATGATAACGGTCAAATATTTATTTTTGAGGCAAATATGAATAATTAATGCATGTACCAATTATGTTGACTCGCCATCGGCATTGATTTTTTATATTAATGGATTATATGCCAATGTTGACTGCAGACTATAAATGACACAGGTAGTCATAGCGGTTCGGATTTACAAAATCCTACGTCCACTTTCTAACTCTGTGAAGACTATCGAGATGCAGATCTTACAATCAAGCAAACTATTTATCTATCAATCTTTCAATCAACTAATCTATCTAACACCAAACAATCTAGCTATCAGTTTATCAAATCTAACAAGTAGGTAAGGGGATTGGATTGTGTCCAACTTAACAAGAGTATGAAATCACTCATGATTCCAAGTATGTTACGAGCGAGAGATCACTTGGAATATGGATTTAGGGAATTTATATTGAAAAAACACTAGTAATATCGAAGAATAAGGGCTTGATTTTTGTTGTGAGATTGAGAGCTTTGAAATTCAATTGCCTCTTTAGAGTGAGAGGCCCTCTGTATTTATAGGCGAGCGGGAATAGACCCGTTGGACTGGGATCTGCTTCTCATTGGCTCCGTGCTTGTAACAGTCTTGAATATTAAATGCTTCAAGTACGCGTTGTTTTTTGCAGCATACTTTCTGCAGGTCAACATGGTAATGTTTCATCCCTCTATGTTGCAGGTGAACACGGTATTGTTCTTTCCCTCTGAAACTAGGGCTTACTGTTGGGATTTTTGTATACTGAAAGCAATTTTATGCTTGTAAATGTTACTCGTTTCCATTATTTGTGTTCTCCTATCTAATTATGTTACATGTTCATGTTAGTCCTTTTATCTTATATATAGTTAGATTGTGTAGTGCATTGTAGATCAGTGTCCAGTGAAAACTACACAATTGATCGAACTAACAAGTTATAAAATATGTTCACAGTTGAGACAACTTAAGGGCAAGTTGTCGGTTTAAGTTGTAGTTTAGATAAGAAATAGTTTGTCTTGACTACTTGTCTATTCAGGTACACTTCTGAGTCTTCATCTCGAATTCTTGAGATTTGGCTTCATGATCAGTAAGACCATATAGCTTGTATATAGAAGATCTGAGCTTGAGGATCTCTTCTGTATCATCTTTTTCATCAACATATATTTCTCTAGCCTCAGTAGCTTTGTGGATTTCTCTCTCTATATCTAGTTCACTGATTTCCCCATTCAGTTTTGTTGGTGGCTTCAAGGTTTTGAAATTTGGCAGTTTGATCTCAATGCCTTCAACTTTGCCAGTTGTTGTATGTCTTTTAGAAGCTCTTGTTCCACCTTTTCAACCCACCTAAAGAAGATCGAATCAAGTGAGTTCATGTCGTTCAACAATTTCTATCCATAAGCTCTTCTGATGAATCCTACCTTGACGGTCTCCCATGTTTGATTTATGTTAATAGACACCCACTTATCCGTATGAGGACAATACACTGTCTTCAGATTGTGGTTTGCCTTTAACAACTTCGAACCTCTTCTGAACTTTGATGACCTGGGGATTTCTCTGCTCTTGAGGGGTGGATTTTCTCTTGCCTTTTTCTCTATTCTTTCTTTGTCGGCTCAAAGCTTCTCTTGAAACTCCTTTTCTCTAATGGCCTCTAGTTGTCTCGCATCTTCTCCTGGAAACTGAACTCTGTCCATCAGGTTCCGAATCTCAGAGTTTGGATCAATAGTCTCTTCAGCATTCTCTTCATCATTCCGAGTTGAAGTCTCTTTAGTTTCTTCAATCTGAGTTAATGTCTCTTTTTGAGCTCTCTCTTTTAGAGCCTGAGGTTTCCTTCCCCTTGCTTTTTGGCTCTTGTTGTTCTGGCTTTCCTCACAATTGCCTTTGCCTGGGGTGTTCAGTTCCTTCATCTTCATTTACTAGAGCCTCAACAAATCTGGCTCATAGAAACTATCTCGCGCAAGTTCGCCTGGACATTTTTCCATCTTTAATAGAGTCTAGGAGGTCGTGTTACATGGCCAGTTGCATCGTCTTAAAAAATGGGGGATGCTAGCGGTTTTCAGATAATACAATGGAACGGTTATGAGAAGAGTGGTATTGGACAGTCATTATCTCCAACATTCCAGAATTCCATGAAGCCTTTTGCAACTGCCACATCCCTTCCTTGTCTACATCCTTCCATAAATTGTCTTTAATAATATCTCCGAATATCCACGTCATTTCCTGAAATAATCAACACAAGTAAAATCTCCAACATATTTTAATAAAGAAAATAAGAACAACACATGATGTAAGAACCGATGTAAGAACATTTGATGTTCATTCGAGAATAAACATCAACACGACCAACACATGCGAAGTTAGGTAATATCATCATGGATTATAGTTTTGTGTTATTTAACCCATGGAATATTAGTTGAGTGATAATCTAAGATGATATTACCCTAACTTCGCACGTGTAATCGAAGATTTATTTGGAATTTCACTCTTTTGTAACAAATTAGATAGTTTAAGGGATACAGTTCACATTTTGATAACTCAGGGATAAATAAACAATTTCCAGTTTTGATTTGCTTTGATAATTAAGTTTGTCTGGTTTGAGATTCAGTTGGGCCTGATTTAGCAGGAAATGAAAAGCCTAATTAAATTAAAGAATTATAAATAAATCCAATACACATTGGGCTAATGAAAATTGCAGCCCATTAAAATGACCACTGCTTTATAAAACACGAAAAACCCTAAACTCTCCTCTCAGAACTCCATCTCCATCGAAGAGAAGCAACTATGGTAGGCCACGCTCCCTGCGTTTATGTGTCTTCGTTTCGCGTGGTTTGCTAATTTCTCATTCGTGTAATCTAGGGTATTGATTTAGTCGCCGGAGGTAAGAGCAAAAAGACGAAGCGCACAGCCCCCAAATCAAATGATATCTACCTCAAGCTCCTCGTCAAGGTTCGTCGGTTAAATTCAACATTGTCATTATGAATGAAATGGCCGAACGTGTTTGTCTGTGTGGCAGTTGTACCGGTTTCTGGTGAGGAGAACTGGCAGCAGGTTTAATGCGGTGATCCTGAAGAGACTTTTCATGAGCAGGATTAACAGGCCCCCGCTCTCTCTCTCCCGTCTCGCCGCTCTCATGAAAGGGAAGGTACGGCTGCTTGATTATTATTGTTGTTACTCTGTTTGTTTGAATCGATTGTAATTGATTTTTGTTTTTTTTCTGTGTGTGTATTTGCTGGTTTATTGTAATCAGGGGCGGAGGTAAGATTGAATTTTTTACTTTCAAGAACAGAAATTTTGCAGCACGAAATTTTATTTACATGAGTTTTTGTTGATTAGTCTTCTACTTTTTTTTTTGCAATGTTCTTACACGAGGTTTAATTCCAAATATAATGTATTGGTGGACTCTGCTGGGAGCTTCTAATATTAGATTTCTTGAAATTCAAACATAATTTATCCTACGAAAATAAGAATGGAAAAAATTGTAGTAGCATTTTAATAAATTTGGGACCAAAAACAAAGGGGTGGCATTTGCCATCCCTTGCCCTAAGGTAGATCCGTCCCTGATTGTAATGTTTAACTATGCCGATGTGCGCAGGAAGATAAGATTGGTGTGCTTGTTGGAAGCGTTACTGATGATATTCGTGTTCATGATATCCCCGCCATGAAAGTGACAGCTTTGAGATTCACCGAGACTGCTAGGGCTAGAATCGAGAAGGCTGGTGGAGAATGCTTGACTTTCGATCAGCTCGCTCTTAAGGCTCCGCTTGGACAGAACACCGTATGCATCATAGATCTGATTGTTTTTGCTTCTGATTGTCGATTGTCGAAACTATATGTCTAATTGTGGCAATGGGTACAGGTGCTGTTGAGAGGCTCACGAAATGCTCGTGAAGCTGTTAAGCACTTTGGTCCAGCTCCGGGTGTACCACACAGCCACACCAAGCCTTATGTCCGAGCCAAGGGACGAAAGTTCGAGCGTGCTAGAGGGAAAAGAAACAGCAGGGGATTCAGGGTTTAGGAAGTTTGTTTCTTCTCTTTTATTAGTTTTGTTTGTTGCGATATTATACAATCACTATCTACTCGAATACTGATTCATCTACTTGATTTGTATTTTTAAAACCTTGAAAGCATATTGTTCTTCCTGCTGATTAGTTATGTGAATTTTGAGATTTGAGATGCGTTATGTATAAATTTAATGTTACGTTAAATTACATGTCATTTTTGGTCGGCCACGGCCTGGAATCTTTCGTGTTTCAGCTGAGGAATCCCAAGCGGAAACCCTTGGAATCCATGCGAGCCCTTCTTGGTGATGATTTGCAGATTTCAGGTCTTCTCTTTTAATTCCTTATTAATTTCTTCTTTACTTTGATTTTGTTATTTCCAGCTCAATTTATACTTCATTGGTTGCATTTTTGCGCTTGTTCCATAGATGCAAGTTAGTTTATTTGATGATAGAATGGAAACATCTCTGTGGTAAAGATATATTGATTATGTAGGAATTGAGAGCTGCATTTTAAAGTGCAATACTTAAAATGCAGTACCTTTGTCTTTAAGTGCAGTTACGTTTGTCTTTAAAGTGTAATGTTCGTTCACACAATAAAGGTTGTTCACACGGGAACCACTCTCTATAAGTGCAGTGTTCACACGATAAGGGCTGTTCACACCGTTTCGTTTCACGAGTTATATTATAGATTGATTTTTAATATGCGTACACAAGTTCATACTTGATTTTCAAATGCAATCCATGGGTGTTGCCCTAGTTATATAGTATAAAACTATATCCAAATTCTTAGTTTTTGTTATTAATATTAAATAAAATTATCTACCTACAATTATTTAAAAGTGAAATTTCGGAAAAATACTAATAATATTAGTTGATAATCCCCCTAGTTTTGGATAATGCCACGTATAGGAATCCATAAAAAGTTTTGGACCCGTTACATATATTTAGACAAGAATATAATCTGCAACTAAAATGACTCAACATTTAGCATTACACGTACATATGCCAAATTAGTTACATGTTACAAATAAATTATAGTGCCAAATTATACTCATCTCACAAAATAAAATATAAATGAAATTATAGTGTCAAATTATACTCATCCCCACAAAATAAAATAGAAATGAAGTTATTAAAGGATAATATACATGAGATGAAGATTGAAAAGAATCGAATGGACCACAAAAATAAAAAAAATTATCTCAACCACATTTCAGAAAAGTAAATTAATTCTATGATGCATGCATCCTCAAAAAATAAGATGTCGATTTTGAAGCCAAATATTATCTCTATTGATTTGATTTGAACCAACAAATCTGTAATAAAAATAAATATAATACTTTATTAGATCCCAACTACACTACGGTTGAAACTGATAATAATCTTTCTAAGATTGATTACTTAAATATTTATCTAAATAAATTCTCTTTTCAAATTTACAAACCCATAGTTATATTATACACATAATACCAGTGAATTGAATGTATTAAAGAATTCATATAAATAGTACTACTCATTAAATAGACAATCTAGTAATTCAAACAATCATGGCCCTCTCTCTCTCCTCCGATCCTCTCTCTACACAGTAGACACACACACATACACAGTGTATATTTCTTAAAATCTTAAAACACAAACCTCCCGTTATGGACGAGGAAAATCAAGATTTAATTGGCTACGCCTTCAAAGGGAAGATCATGATTTCCTCCGCCGTCATTCTCTTCCTTTCCTGCTTCGCCATTGTCACGTATCACGTCTACACCCGTTGGTGTCGCCGCCGCATCACTTCTCCCACATGGCCTTCCTACGCCGCTCCTCTAGGAATCGACCGCCGCGTCGTCAACTCCCTTCCGACTTTCGCCTACAAATCGGAAAATCAAGAATCTCCGGCGGAGTGCGCCGTCTGCTTGTCGGAATTCGAAGGCGGAGAAATTGGCCGGATCCTACCCGACTGCAACCACTGTTTTCACGTTGATTGTATAGACATGTGGCTTCAATCCCACCGTGATTGCCCTCTCTGTAGAACCCGGGTTAAGATCCGACCCGTTCGCAACCAAGATTTCAAGGTGGTTTCAATACATGTATCCGAACCCGGTTCTGGCCCTCCTCCTCCTTCTTGTTCTCCTTCTTCTTCCGGAGCTCCGGACCCGCATGAGATTTTGAGTCCGACATTGAAAATCCGGATCCAGGATACCGGGTAATTGAACTAGTTGTGTATATACAAATTTCAAGAAATGGTAGAAGCCCATTTCTACTGTTGTGATCGTGGTTATATGCATGCCATATAATGATATAATTCTACTGTTAAATTAAAGGTATCATATGGACTTCTAGCATTTTCGAATTTGAGGATCATTGTGGCCGAATGAAAATTATACTTCCTCCATCTCATTTGATTTGTCTTGTTTCTTTTCGGCACAGAGATTAAGATGAATATTTGGTTGTGTTCGGTTGTGTATAAATGAGTGGGTCCTACAAAGAAAAGCGGTAGTTTTTGTAGTGATTAATTCCCAATTTACGAAACTGGGAAGTCAAGCGGGACAGACAGAGAACGGGACAGAGGGAGTAATACATATGGGTAAAATAGTTCTTGTTTATTTGTGTTTTTCAAGAATCAAGGCCGACCACCTCTCCTTTCCGACGTGCTTCCGGACAAACTAGACATTGGTATAGTCGTGCAACTTATCCAGCCGAAGCTAAGGAGAAGACGAACCAAATCATCGGAACGACTTGGCAAGACTGCTTCTCACGTGTCGCCACGCGAAGGAAGCCATGATGGAACCCTAGTTTAGAACTAAGGTTTCGCCCTCTTCACCTTTTTCCGCCGCCATCGCGCCGCTGCTTCGAATTTCGTTCTTTTCCAGGCCTAAATAGATATAAATATGAAACATATTGATGCTATACTACTCGTGGTTTTATCTCACGAGAAAACACGGTACAACGAGGTCAAAACAGTAGGTCACAAGCCGCCTCAAATACGAAACCATCTCTTGGCGTACCAAAAAGCAACACACGTTGTCACGCTTGTCGGCCGAGGTAGAGTACAACTCTCTTGCTGCTGCAACGTGTGAATTAAAATGGTTGCATGGACTTCTCCAATCTCTTGGTGTGTCTTGCACGTCTCCTATTGACGTTTATTGCGATAGTCAGTCTGCACTTCACATTGCTCGTAATAAACGTACCATTCACATAAAAGTTAGATTGCCATTTTGTGCGAGATGAGATTGCTCAAGGTTTTATTCATCCTTCACATGTGTCAACATGTCAGTTGGCTGACATTCTCACCAAAGCTCTCGGTCATCGTCCTTCTCAAGATCTCTTGTGCAAGTTGGGCATCTCGAATCTCCATGCTCCAACTTGGGGGAAGGGAGGGGATTTAGGCCCGTGTGTACATGTGAATCATATCCCGCATAATGTTCATATCTTCATATACCATATCTTCGGTTATTATCCCAATATATTCTTAATTCCTACAAGATTAATTCAAATTATTTGTTGATTGAAGCATTTAATTGCCTTGACTACTATAAGACTTTCACTTGTCATTACATACACCATAAATGGATGTAGAGGTAGAATTTTAAAGGTCAAGAAATGTTAATTCTAACTGAAATCATAATCAAAAGAGCCCGACATAGATCGCAAAGCTCCAAAATAATTAAGTGAGTGCGATAAAATAATAATAAAGTCTGTTT
Source organism: Lavandula angustifolia (assembly GCA_028984105.1). Classification (NCBI taxonomy): domain Eukaryota; kingdom Viridiplantae; phylum Streptophyta; class Magnoliopsida; order Lamiales; family Lamiaceae; genus Lavandula; species Lavandula angustifolia. The sequence continues at coordinate 28,605,712 of CM054816.1, read as the reverse complement.
AATTTAAAAGTCTAAAACAACGGAATTTGAACCCATAGAAAAACGTCATCATACCACGTGTCAATACCCTTGTGGTAAAGATATACGATCCAAGTTGAGAGCTAGAAATTCAATTTTCAATTCTTATTAAATTCACTAAACAAACAATTACTGTTTTTAAAAAAATGAATAAATAAGAAGATCAGAAGAAGCCACTGGTATAATCGAGGCCGGTCTTGGGTATCCAATCATCCCCCAGCAAGAAGGCAGAAACTGTGAAATTAGCAGCATCAGTAGCGTTGATAACATGAAAACCGGGCCACGTCACTCTCCGGCTCGTATCCGAACCCGGTCCGGAATTGTTAAACTCGGCGTAATACGAAGTGTTCAACGCAAAATCCCCGGACCAAATGCTCCACCCGGACGGATGGATCAAACTATCCATGAAGGATTGCATGTAGACGGTACGAGAATACTCCTTCCAGGGCCGGCCCAGATAGGTCTTAATGGTGAGGTTGGTGGCGGCGAGGTCGTCGGCGGCTCGGATGACGCAATTCTGGATCGAGATCCCGGTGTTCTGGTTGAGATCAATCCTGCCCTGCGCCGTGATCGCGTTGAACTGCCCTGCCATCGGCAGCCGCGGGTACAGATTACAGCTCTGCATGACCACCGCCGCGTTGCCGAATATGAAGTCGACGGTGCCGTAGACGTCGCATTCCAGGTAGAACTGGCGGAGGGTATGCACGTACAGCGTGTCTTGATACGCCTCGAAGCTGCAGCTGTAGAACGTCGATAAGTCCGCCCCGTTCCGGACCGCCACCGCCTGGTGCTTGATCGCCCCCGCCGTGTTGCGGAATGTTATTCCCACCCCCAAGAAACCGGTCGCCACCACGGCTGCATGTAACCAAACGAAAGGATTAATCGAATTTAATTATGTAGTTACACCTTAATACTACATCCGTTACACTATTTTTGTCTCACTTCTTTTCGACACGGAAATTAAGAAAGTAGAAGATAAAATATGAGAGATGGGTAGATGATAAAATATGAGAAATAAAAAAAGTGAGATTAAATGATAAGTAAGAGAGAAGATGATAAAGTAAGAGAAAGTAGGAAAGAGAAAATGATAAAGTAGGAGAGATGATGCAAGTCATTTTTCCAAATTGGTAAATAAGACAGAAATAATGAGACATTCATTTCGAAAAAATGAGACAGTAATAGCGCGACGGAGGTAGTAATTAATATTCCCTCCGTCACGAATATATATGCGTATTTGACTTTTCACATATATTATGAAAAAAAAAATAATGATATGAAAGTTAGGTAAATATTAGTATTGTAATTGTAGTAGATTAAATTAAATTACTAAAAAATTAATGATATAATTGTGTTTGTTATTGAAAAGTTGAATAAAATAGTATTTTCCTATATTATCATATTAATTAAATATAATAATCATATAAATTTGAGACAAATAAAAAAGGAAAGTATGCATATATATATATATATATATATATATATTTGGGATGGAGAGAGTAATTATAGTTATATATATATACATACCGAAGGTGGGCGAGTTGAAGGTCGTCCAGCCATCGACGACGCTGTGATTTCCGGTGATGATGGTTTGGTTAATTCCGTCTCCGACCATCATCAAATACTTCTTGTTTTTGGGGATGGAGATGTACTCCTCGTAGACGCCGGCGGTGATGTAGATGAGGAAGTAACCGTTAGTGCCGTTGGTGTTGTTGGGAGCGGCGTTAACGGCGTCATTGATCGACGTGAAGTTCCAGCTCCCGTCTTGACTAACGACGACGATATCGCTCACCTCCACCTGACCGTCGCTTTCATCAGCCTGCAGCAGCCTTCTGTTGTTATTAACACTCCGATAAACTTCTCTATTCTTGTTCGACATCTTCAAGTTCAGCTTCCCATTGCGGAGAAGATGATGATGCTTCTTGTAAGAAGAAGGCTTGGTTCTGTTCCTGCGGGGGACCCACCCCTTCGTGAAGAGAGCCAAGGAAACGCTGAAGAGGCGCGTGTCGTTGGAGACGCCGGTCAAGGCCGAGTCCGTGGTTTGGAGTCCTTCGACGCACGTCTGCGTGTTGGTGAGGATGGCGCTGAGGAGCGTCTGCACGTCGTCGGCACGCGACGGGGAGAGCGTCCGGGAGGTCTTGTCGACGATTTGGAGCGAGCTGATGAGGTTGTCGAGGTTGCATTGCGCGAGAAACTTGCAATCTTCGAGCGCTCGAGTTGTGGAGATGGTGAGACTCTTGGATTTGCGGAGGTAAGAGTCGATTAGGGATGAGAATTTACGTGCTTCGGATAGCGATTTACGGACGGAAAACCGGCCGTAGTCGTAGACGGTGGAGGAGGAGTTGGTGGTGGGGAGCACGGCGTTGCAGTAAGAAGGGTATGGGGTAGATTTGCAGATTCTTGAAGGAGTTTGAGCAAAAGAAGCTACAATGCAAAGCAAAATGCAGAGTGAAAATATGAGATTTTTAGCCATTATGGGAAGATGAATTATTTGTAATAATTTAGTGAATAATGTGTGTGAATTTATAGTTTGATTTTAGAGAAATGCATGTTGTGGTTGGAAGCCTAATAATGCGTGAAACTTTGATTTTTATTTTTTAAAGAAAAAAGAATTGAACATGGTAGTATAGTTTTTGGAGAGTCAACTCCCTTTGGCTTCATATGTATGGAAACCGCGTAGATCTGGAACCAAGTTTAGGTTGTGGAAAATTGAGCAACTTGTTTTATTTTTCTTATTATTATTATTAATTTTTTTTTAATTTTATATTAGGTGTTTCTTTTATCTTTATATTGAGAAACCCGTAGCCGCTATTTTTAATACGTACAAGTTAAACTTACACATAACGGCCTTGACATTTATTTGGTGGTCGCTAAAATCATTTGCATTGTTTGTCAGATCATGCAAAAGAGTCATATATACAGTTAAACCTCGATAAAATAATAATTTTACTAAGATAATAATTTCTTCTGGTTCCGATTTGGGTCAATGCACTAAAATAATGTTCGATAAAGTAATAACCTCGTTAAATGAATATTTTTTCTCGATCACAAAGTTATTACTTTATTGAGGTTTAACTGTATCACTACTTCAATATGTTTATAATGTGTGTGTACATGTACATATAGGGTTTGAAGAATGATACTCTTGAAAGGGCCGGGATAATTAATAGAGAGAAAAAGGTAGGAGAATAAAGACTTTAAGCCGACAATAAAAAAAAAATAAGTTTGCTATTCGCAATTGGTCCGTTGAGAATTTGGACTAGTTTCATGCATATGAGGGATAAGGATTTACTACGTGTATATATAATCCTTGTATCGAAGCCAACTTTATTCAAATAGTTCGGTTTCGAGTTTGATAAAGTTCGGCTTGAATTCAAAAAAAATTCGAACTCGAGCTCAAATTTCAATTTGATTTGATATTTGTTAACTTACTCAAGTCCGAGATTGTTCAACTCGAAAGCCTGTAAGTTCGACTCGATTGATTAAACTATAATATTATTTTATTGTATATATAATTTAAAATAAATAAATTTATATGTATATTTTATTTTAGATGTATATAACAAATCTAAATATAATTTTTATAAAAAAAAAAAATTATCGAGCTTTCGAGCTAAGCATCTGCAAAGCTCAGCTCGGTTCGCCTCGATCACAGGCCTTACATACAGACAATAGCCTCAATATTATTTGTCAATTTTTTTCGATAACTTTTCAAATTATTATGAATCCGTACAATGTATTTAACATTATGGGATTCATGGGTCAATTATCTCACAATATAATAAAAAATATATATATTAGGATTTTTATGTAACTGTACTTTAATAATAATTACACGTATACGAGTGTTTATAAGTTTCTTAAAAAGGTTTGACAAATACTTTTATTATCATATGATCAAAGGGAGGTTAATAAAAATTATTAGTCAAAACTCTTCGCAACTGGGATTACTTATATTTGGAACTAAGAAGGTTTACTAAGTCAATATCTTCGCATGTGACTTATAAGATGTGGTTGTAATTTTAATATACTTTTATTTCGTATGAAATACAATACGACAACTAGCTCGGATATGTCAAGTAGGTCTGAGTAATTTGATTATATAAATACTCGAAATAATTAATACAATTAGAATAGTAAAATGAACTTTCAGAATTTTTTACATGCAAAACCTTTTTTAATCTCTTGGTGCACATTTATGACACCACCCAAGTGACCCAACAATTAATGTTAGAGTTAAACCTCGATAAAGTAATAAATTTGGGACCGAGAAAAAATATTCATTTAACGAGGTATTACTTTATCGAACATTATTTTAGTACATTGACCTATATCGGCACCAGAAGAAATTATTATCTTAGCGAGATTATTATTTTATCAAGGTTTAACTGTATTTAATCATTTTTCGGTATTAATGAAAAAATTCCACAAACTACTACTCCCTCCGTCCCGCTATTTGTGGCTCACTTTCCCGAAAGGGATGTCCCGTTATTTGTGGCCACTTTCCTAATTTGGTAAGAAATTATTATCATATCTTCTACTTTATCATTTTCTTTCTCTTACTTTATTACTTTTTCTCTCCTACTTTACCATTCTTTCTCTCATACTCTCTCCTTATCTTACTCATCTTCTCTCTCATACTTTATCAATCATCTACTCTCTCTCATATTTTATCATCTACTCTCTTAATTCCCGTAGCGAAAAGAACGTGGCCACAAATAGCGGGACAGAGGGAGTACATGAAGTATGTATAAGTTGAGTTTGTAACATACAATCATTTTATAAAAATCTACATTTTTTATATAATTTATAAAATATAAATAAACCGACAATATATAATGTAGTTGGTATTCCCACTTCTGCGTAAATGGTTGATCTACAGTTCAATACCCGTTACGGTCAATTTAAATTAATAATATATTATAAAATTTAAATACATGCATATTTCTTAAAAATAGAGGGAGGTGAATTAATAATTTAGTATTTTGGAAAGGAAAGTCGACATTGCCTAAATTTGAAGGTAAAATAATATTCTATGACAAAATGGCAAAGTCAAAGCCTCAAATTTCCAATATATTAAGGGCTGGATGTTTGAATACAGGCTGACAAAAACACGTTTGCAATTAGTGTACTTCACGTCGCCATTCCAATGTTATTGCAATTAAGATTTGGACTTTTGAAATTTTCGTGTTTCCTTTAACGAATTATATTTACAATTATTATTTAATAAATGTACTTGCAAGTAGTTGCGAATTATCTTCGTAACTATTCCCTCAATTCCGCTACTAACGACTTATTTCTTTTCAGCACGGTAATTAAAAGAGCAGATGATAAAGTATGATATAGACTTCTCATGAAAAAGCATTGTGTTAAACGCTTAATGAATGAGGGAAGTTCACAAACATTTAGGTGAACTTCATTATTTTGTAGCGGAATGTTTTTTTATTTTAATTTACTTCTCCGGTAGATATAACAAAAAAACATAAGAATTTATTGAGTAATTGGTGCTGCCCTTTTTTAAGTGGTTTAGCGGAACCAGAATTCTTGTATTGTGATGGTATAATGAATCAGGCCCAACTAAACCCTACGATCTAAAGCCCTTAAATTAAAACCAGATTATCAGGGCATATCGATTGAAATAGGAGATGAAACACCATGTTAGAATAGAATTTAAAGCTGTATATATTATATTATTAAAAGTAGTGCTCACTCGCACACTATCAGAATGTAACTAAAATCAGGTAAATGGGCTTAGTTTTCCAAATGTTTGATTTTTGGCTAAATAGTTTATTCTAAATTTTCCTAGGACCAACCCGACCAACACTTTTATCAAAATTTATAATTTTTAGGACTAATTTCCTTACCCAAATCGACCTTTTTTTAAACTAAAAATCAATTCTAGCAATATTTTTTTCCCAAATTTATAAATTTTGGACTTTTTTTTTTACCCCAATAAGGCTCTAAATTTTCTCATGTATGATCATTCATGTGTTTTTTAGATTAATAAAAAATCACGTTTTCTTTTGGGGTGGGTGGGGTGGGGTGGGGTGCTGTGTTTTGAAACCCGGCCCGGACCGGCCGGTTCGACCGGTTTGGCCCGGACCGGCCGGTTCGACCGGTTTGGCCCGGAATCGGTCAAAAATCCGGGCCGAGTGACATGTTGACTCGGTTTTCCAATTGACCCAGTGTGACCCGATCGGTTCGGCCAGTTGAACCGGTAACCGGTGACCGGGTCGACTCGTTTTTTTTTTTTGAATGTGTTATTTTATGTAGGGCTGTTATCGAACCGGTAATATGAGTTCGAGCTCGGCTCGATAAAATTTTATAATGTTCGAGCTCGATTCAAAAGCTCGATTAAATATAAAAATAAAATAATTTTTAATTTTTTAATTCAAGCTCGAAAGCTCGAATTCGATACAGAAGTTCGAATTCGGTACTCGAATTCGATACCAAAGCTCAAAACTTCACTCAAGTGGGATTAGCAATGAAAGGAGGGGATAGGGTTTATATAGAAAAATTTTGTTCTCAACTTCCATTCATTTTCGATGTGGGATGACAACACTTTGGAAGTGAGAACAAAAGAAGTGTACAACACCCATTTATTTCTTTCCTCCATCCCACATCGAATATATATGAGAAATGAGAAACAACATAAGCCTATATATAACTATCTACTTCTTCCTTTTTTTCTTTAAATTTTTTTGTTAATTAATAATAATAATAATAATAATAATAATAATAATTATTATTATTATTAATAATAGTAGCTATATATTTATATTTAATCATATATTAAAATAGCTATATATTTATATAATTTAATCATATATTTATGACGTCACACCGAGTCGACCCACCGGTTGAATCGGTTTGACCGGTTCAACCGGTAAAAAAAAAATTCCGAGTCAATGACCGGGCCGGTTTTAAGAACACAGGTGGGGTGAGAGTGGGGGGTTGAGGTATAAATATTGACTAAATTGATCCAAGTAAAAGTTTGAGGTAAAATATTGATCAAATTGGTTCTTAGTAAAAATTTGGGTAAATAAATTGGTCGAATTGGTAATCAGAAAATTTTACTGCAAAACTACCCATATCATTATTTTTAATTTTTAAAATTCCTTTAATTAACCGTTGAATGATGGAAAAATTGACAGAATGATCAATTTGGTTAAATTCTAAACTTTAGGGGACCGATTTGACAGAAAAAAATATTCGAATTTAAGACCAATTTAACCAAAAATCAAAGATTTAATGACCCTATAGGGCAATCTTTTATATATATAAACCGCATCATTCAATTTCCATTTCAATCGAATTGAATTCAATTGCAAATTGAAATTAAATTGAAGGGTAAATACATTATTCTATTTATTGACCTATGCATACACACTATATCTATAAGAATGCAATTTAATTAATTTCATTTCTGTTAGATTTAATTTTAAATTCGAATGATTAACCAATTTCAATCCAATTTCATCTCATTTTCAAAAATCGAATTCAATCAATTTGCAATTTTTATATTATAAGATTTGCCTTTTGATGTTTTCTCTTATTTTAATTTAATTCTGAGTTTCAATTCAATTCTATTTCATTTTATTCGTTAATCCACTTTCATTTCAACTCAATTTCATCTAAGACATCCAATTTTCAGTTTAATTCATTAAATTTGGATTTCAATTTCAATTCAAACCCGAATTCAATTTAATCTAATCTAATATCAATTTTGATTCAAAAATAATTTTATCTAATCATTCACCTATTTCATCTAATCATCCAATCCAATTTTAATTGATGCCATTCAACTTCAGCTCATTTGATTTAATCTCATCATTCAATTTCAATTCAGATATTATGTAACCAATGATTTTTGTGCAATTAATGTAGAATTTTGTAATAAATATATTATTATGTTTAATTTAATTATATAATTATATTTTAATTTGATTTGTAAAATGAAAATATTATGGAATATTAATTTTCTGTTTTAAAATGGAGAAAAATCGTTGAACACGAAACATTGTTTCTGCTTAAAATAAGAATATTCATTTTCTGTTTTAAAATAAGGAAAATGTTTTTTTTTTCTGCAATAACAAAAGTAATCCTGGATGGCATAATAATGATAATGTTTATCAAGAAATAGTGGATCATAGTTAACCAAATTTTGGATTTTCGATCATTAATATATAACGTGCCACGTGTCCCAGTATCTAATAACAAAAGGCAATTGAAGTTAACATTCTGCCAAGACAAAATCAGCATTTATATATCCCACCAATCCCCTTACTCTGGTTCCAAGTTCCAACTCAAATTAAAATGTCCAGATTGTCTTTCTCTCTCCTCTCTCTACTTCTTCTTCTTCTCATCACAGTCTTTTCTCTCAATTTACACCCCACATTTCTACGAAATCCCTCAAACGCCCCAAGAAAAACCCATGTTTACAAACATGCCCAGCTGATCGCCGAGTCCACGTGCGACGGCACATTGTACCCGGAACTGTGCGTCTCCACCGTGGCCTCAATTCCGGAGCTCCGGCGTAAGACGATGCCGGAAGTAATCTCGCATACCATCAACGTGACGATGAAGGAGGTGCGAGACTCTGCCTCCAACTGCACCAGCATCCGCCGCAAGCTCCTGAAGAAGCTCGGGCCGCTCGAGCTGCGAGCGCTCGACGACTGCCTCGAGCTCTTCTCCGATACCGTCGAAGAGCTGAGAACGGTCGTCGCCGATCTGTCGTCCGCCGCTCCGGATAAATTCTACGCCGACCTGCAGACGCTCCTGAGCGGCGCCATGACGAACCAGTACACCTGCCTCGACGGATTCGCCTACAGCAGGAACAACACGCGCCGCCTCATCCAGGGCAGGCTCTACAAAATCTCGCGCCACGTCAGCAACTCGCTGGCGCTGCTGAAGAAGATGATGAAGAAGAAGAAGCGAGTACTCGCCGGCGCGGGGGAGCAGTTCCCGGAGTACGGAGGAATGCGCGGTGGGTTCCCGGCGTGGCTGAGCGGGAAGGAGCGGCGGCTGCTGCAGGCGGCGGCGAACAACACGCGGTTCGATCTGGTGGTGGCCAAGGACGGGAGCGGCAACTTCAGCACCATCAACGAGGCGCTGAGCGCGGCGCCCAACAACAGCGACGCCAGATTTGTGATTTACATAAAAACGGGGGCGTATTATGAATACGTGGAAGTGGAGAGTAGGAAGAGGAATATCATGTTTTTGGGGGACGGGATTGGGAAAACTTTGATCAAAGGAAATAGGAGTGTTGGCGACGGCTGGACCACATTCCGATCCTCTACAGTTGGTCAGTTTCACTTTTCTCTACAGTTTCTGCATTTATTTATATTTATATATTGCAATATATTGCATGCATCACCTTAATTTATATATCTTGATTGGAATTTTTTCTTAATTATCACTAATTGAAAATGTTGGATTGGATGCAATGATCACAGTGTCGGTCACAAAAATATAGGTCCCAAAAAGCGTGTCCATAATAGTAACTATTTAATTTGTTTTTTTTGATAACGAGGGTAATCCGCAGCTGCTATCGAAGTGCGTATTGGGTAATGTCCGTTCCTATGTAATAGCCTGCAAACCACATAGGAGAGTTAAAACCACCCTAGACTAACTATAGATGATTGACACACATAGCAGTTCCATTGGGATTTGAACCTATGACCTTTCGGTTCCGAGCCACCCACCTTCACCGCTAAGTCATCCCAATGAGACAACTTTTAAAAAATATGGAATGCGTTCTGCAGAGGTAGGGATCTTCTATCCCACTATATATTCTCACTACATGTCCCACCACTAAGGTAAGGACATGTATCATGTAGTAGGTTAGATGAGGTTAGGTTAAAATGACACATGTCCTCACCTTAATGGTGAGACATGTAGTAGAGATATGTAACAGAATAGAAGATCCCTACCCGTTCTGCAGGGACTTGAAACAATGACATAATATTTTAGAGTATATTAAAATATATGCATATATGATATTTTTCTTTATATAATCAAGTGCTGCATGATAATAATTCACCATGCACCGATGTTTTTGGCTGATAGTACTCTCTCTGTCCCATTAGAAATGATATATTTTTTTTGAACGCGGAAATAAAAAAAGTGGTGTTATGTGGTGTAGATTGTTTGATTTTTTAGTAGTTAAATTAAATGTGGTCCACACAATTTTTATCATTTTAAGAAACACGTAGTGGGACGCCCCAATAAGGGAAACACGTTGTTTTTAGTGGGGCGAAGGGAGTACAACATTGCATGAAACCGGGAATATAGACCGTTTATTACCCGTGAGGATCTTTTCGCCCAAAAAAATGGTGGCCCATTCGGTGGCCCTCCAATCACGCCCGTCACGCGTGCATTGGTGGGCCACCTTTTTAAAATCAAATATTAATTTAATTGAGTGTGGCCCACTAATGCACGCGCGTGGCGGGCGTAATTGGGGGGGCTACCGAGTGTTCTTCCCATTTTGGGACATATGATCCGCTTTGGTTTATTACTCCTTTTCTCCAATATTAACTGTGTTTGGGACCAAATTGTTTTCCCTTTTTCTCATCATGGACAATGATAGAAAATTGAATATATGCGAGATACAGAAAGAACTTGCATAAAGTAGTGCTTATGGGGGACTAACTTTCTTTTGTGACGAGACATATTCAAAGCTATTAATCAATAGGTTCGTGATATATCATATATGTAATAATCTACAAATGAAATAAAAGAAATGAATTAACTCATGCTAATAACATATAATATATTCCTTCCGTCCCGCTATATATTAGTGGTTCATTTCTCTTCGGTATGGTAATTAAGAGAGTAGATGATAAAGTATGATAGAGAAATAAATGATGAAGTATGAGAAAAGATGAGTAAGATAATGAGAAAGTAGATAATAAAGCATGAGAGAAAAGGTGAGTGAGATAATGTGAAAGTAAATGATAAAGTATGAGAGAGAATATTACAAAGTAGGAGTAATAAAATTTGCTAAATTTGAACTAAGCCACTTATATTGAGACAACCCAATATAGAAAATGAGCCGCTTTTAGTGGGACGGAGGGAGTACTTTATTAGATTAAAAAATAGTCTTTGCATAAAGCTAGGAAGTCCTGAGCTAGTTATAAAACTATTTGCTAGTTATTGATTCTTATAACTTAGTTTAGTAACAATAGACCAGTGTTGTCAAACTCGCGAAGTCAACTCGTAAACTCGTCCGAGTTTACGAGTCTCGAGGCTAAAACGATCCGGATCGACATATGATCGCTTGTGTGATAGGATCGGGTGGGATCGCGAGTCAACACGTGGACTCGTGGAATCGTGCGATTCCAACGAGTCATCAAGATCAATTTTTTTTTAATAATTATTGTAAAAAATAATTTTTCTCCCTAAAGCCCTAAACGATTAAAACATCTTCAATCTTCATTTTCCTCTTCATCCTGCGGCAGCCCCTACACTTTCAAGTTTCAATCAAGATTAAAAATTCAAATCCTACAATTGTTCGAGAAAAACTCCAGAAATTCAAACCCAAATCCAAATCCTACAATTTTTCAAAATCCAAATCCTACAATTGTCCAAGAATCGATTTGAAGTTGAAAGTTGAAACTACTTGAAGCTTTCGAAATCGCTCTCGAAATCAAAGGTTCGTTCATCGATTGATTGTGAATGATCTGGGTATTTGGGCGTATTTATGTGTTGTTTTTTACCTAGTTTCCTTGAGTTTGTTTTTATCGATGTGTTCATACGAATTCACATTCACTATGTAGGATTGACGGTTTCCTGTTTTATTGATCTAATTGGTATTTTTTGAGATAAATTCAGTGGGTATTTGACCCTAAATTATTGACTAATCGACTGAAGGTGTTATGCACTCTAGATTTCAGTTATCTGGCTCCAGTTTAGTTTCAATACCAAAAGGTTATGTCATTATAGAGAGGAATAGGATACTTGATGCTTATCTAGTATGCTTCTTTCTTGCTGGGTAGCTAGTTCAGGTGCGGAATAGGAGCTAAAGGTTCAGTACTAATGGTTGTATATGGCTGCTAAAGGTTGATTACAAGGAGTTGGTACTTGTTCTTTAGTTAAGGTAGTCCTTCTTTGATAGTCGAGTTGGTACTTGTTTATTTGGCATTTTGATGTTGGTACTTGATGCTTGATATGGTGTTTTTAGACATTTAATGACTTTTTAGATATTTTTTATGGTCATTTTACCTAATTCTTGATTTGTCATTATTTAATTAATTATAATATATTTTTTGGTAGACTCCAACGATCCTACCACGATCCTACGATTCACGATCCTACCAAGTGCCCAAGGATCCTACCTAGGATCGCGAGTTTGACAACCTTGCAATAGACTCCCTCGGTCCGCTTAAGTTGTCTTACTTTCCATTTTCGGCTAAAATGGCCCAAAACGACGTTTCCGCGATCAAATGAGGATCTGCCGATGTTAGGAGGTGCCACATCTAACTACACAACTATCTAATTCTACCAACTTTTTTTAATCTCGCGTCGAAACCTACTTAAGACAACTTTAGTGGGACAGTGGGAGTATAAATCACGGGAAATTGCAAATTACGTTAATTTTACTTGTTCACTAGTTCACTCGTATATGTTGCATTTCAGCCGCCGTAGGAACCGGGTTCATAGCGAAAGGCATCACGTTCGAGAACTACGCCGGTCCGAGCAAGCACCAGGCGGTGGCCCTCCGCAGCGGCGCCGACTTCTCCGCCTTCTACCAGTGCAGCTTCGTGGGGTACCAAGACACGCTCTACGTCCACTCTCTCCGCCAGTTCTACCGCGACTGCGACGTCTACGGCACCGTCGACTTCATCTTCGGAAACGCCGCCGCCGTCCTCCAGAACTGCAACCTCTACGCCCGCCGCCCCGACCCGAACCAGAGCAACATATTCACCGCCCAAGGCCGCGAGGACCCCAACCAGAACACTGGCATCTCCATCCTCAACTGCAAGGTTGCCGCCGCCGCTGACCTGCTGCCGGTCTTGTCTCAGTTCCGTACGTATCTCGGCCGGCCGTGGAAGCAGTACTCGCGGACCGTCTTCATGTATTCCAACATGGAAAACGTGGTCGATCCGAAGGGATGGTTGGAGTGGGATGGAGATTTCGCGCTAAGTACGCTTTATTATGGGGAGTATATGAATCGGGGCCCCGGTTCGAATACCAGCTCCCGGGTCACCTGGCCGGGTTACCGGGTTATTAATAGTTCGACGGAGGCGGCTCAGTTTACGGTGGCGAATTTTATTCAGGGGAATCAGTGGTTGCCGGCGACTGGGATCCCGTTCTTTCCCAACCTCACGGCTACTTAATTGAGGTATTGGTTATTTGCTCCAATTGTATCATTATTATCGTATAATGTTTATAATAATCTCAACTAGTATCCACGTCGCTAAAAATAAAAATAAATAAGATATTTCGATTTTATGTTCAAGCAAGCTCGATAAATATTCAAATAGGGATATATGAACTAGGAGTAACAGATTTTAATTGTCACAATACATAACAAGTTTACGAGTGCAGTGGCACGTATTATTATTAATAAATAAACAATAGAGCACGTAAGGATGCATAATTTGCCACTTAGAGATAAATAAATTGTCACTTTATTATTACATGTGTCCACCCCAAATCAGAAAATACCCTAAATCGCCCAAACTCTAAATCAAGATCACCCAATATTCTATATTAGAAAAAACGAACACCTGTCTTGTTGGAATGACATAGCGATTAAGGTGGATAATATGTGGTAAAAAAATCATGGGTTCAATCACCCTTGATTAACCATAGGTTAAAGTGGGCAGCCGTATATACAACTTCAACATATGTAGCTTAATTGTACGACCAATCAGCAGCCGTATATACAATTTCAACATACTGACAATATGTAGCTTAATTGATATCCTCACTCCTATGTGAGTAATTGATCAAATATTTAAACTCTATTAAAGTCAATTTAATAAAATAATATACAACTCCAATACATGAAGTATTGACGGAAAATTTTGCTCTAGCCTATTCATATAAACAATATGATGCACAATTTAGAATAGAGAAATTACTTTTCCAAATACTAATAACTACTTCATCTGTCCCATTATTATTAACTTATTTATTTTTAATACAGAGATTAAAAAAAAATTATGGAGATGAATTAATGCGATGGAATCTATTAATTTAAAGTAATTGTGTCCACAAATTATGTCTTTTTTCATAAACAAGACAACAATAATGAAACAACCAAAAATGAATACGAACCAATAATAATGGGACGGAAGAAGCATTTATTTTTAAAAATATATATATATATATATATATATATATATATATATAGTGCTTAATTTACAAAAAGTGTTACCCACACTTTATATAAGTAACGTTAGGTGCTGATAACAAGTTATTTCTTCCACGCAAGAAAAAGCAATACATACAATCCCTACTTATTTTTATTACAAAACATATATTGACTTGAAGGACTCTTCAAGCCGGACCATCAACAGCCAAGGGAACGGATTTGACCTGCATTTCACATGCATGTCAAGCAATTCATTGATGGCCTTATATATGAAAACAAACATTATATATATGGTAAGGAACTCACCAGGGGACGAAGTTTGAGAATGTAAAACATCTCGAGGTACCGATGAGTTTCAAGCCTTTCAAGTTTCGATACGTGTTTCCAGAAGCCGTAGACACCGGCTAATGTCATCAGCCTCTCCGAGTAAATCTTCCATGTATACCTTCCATAAAAAAAAGTTTCAACTCTTACTCTGATCTTGAACGCTTGCTTATTATACTACCTCCGTCCCGCTATTACCGTCTCACTTTCCCGAAATGGACTTCCCATTATTTCTGTCTCACTTCCCAATTTAGAAAAATAACTATCATCCTCTCTCCTACTTTATCATCTTCTATCTCCTATTTTATCATCTTCATATCTCTCATACTTTATCATCTACTCTCTTAATTTTCGTGCCGAAAAGAAGCGTGACAGAAATAGCGGGACGAATGGAATACTTTACAAGCAAAAACTAGAACACACCTCTCATTAATCCGGCGAAGAGCTCCTTCCGATATCTTCACCCAGTAGTTGGAATCTTCCTTGCACTTTTGAAAGAAATCTGCCATCAGGGCTCCAGCTTTATCTGGATGGTACGGATCTATATGGAACCCGGATAAACCGTGTTCAATGATTTCCAACGGGCCACCATTGCACGTAGCAAATGTTGGGAGACCACAGCCCATAGCCTCGACCACTGTGAGCCCGAATGCTTCGTAGAATGCAGGCTAAAGCAAGATAGATATTGACGTATAACTTAACGAGGATATGAAGGTGAAGGCAAGAGTAGTTAGCATGATGACACACATTACGTTACCTGAACAAAAACCCCTCTCTTATCAGCTATGTAGCGGTAGAGTTCACCGTTACGTGCTCTGTTTGTTTGTGCTGCAATCCATCTTATATGGCCATCCAAATTGTATTGCTTAATGAGGGCATGCATCTTCTCAATTTCTGATATTTCTTCTCTGTCACTTGATTTCTTAGCATCATTGTAACCAGCCACTACGACAAGATTAGCCAATTCCTTTAGCTTTGCATTTTTACCATACATTTCCACCAGCCCCGTTATGTTTTTAACCCGATCCAGCCTTGCCATCGAAAAGATTATGGGCTTCGATGGATCTTCCAATGTACCTCTGTCATGTAGAATGGAAGATACAAATCTACAAGTCATATTCTTTTCTAGACAGTAAAACTTACACACGGAAGATTTCCGTTCATTAATGGTTGTCATGCACATATAATTAGGCCAAAGACTAGAACAAGCAGATTATGCACCAATCATAGCAACTAATGGAAGTGGGACTTGCACGCAAAGTAAATTTGACTTACATGTGCTCATCATTCTGCTCAGGACTGAATATTAGTTTTCCAAGGGACTCATGGAGAGATGTGAGTCGTTTTGCCTTCTCAGTATAGGGAAAGTATATGGTCTCATCAGCTCCAGGAGAAACTATATTGAACTTTGGATCGAAAACATCGATTCCGTGAACAACACGATATAAACCAGGCAGAGTGAAAGCTGCATGACTCTCATACTGACCAACAGAGTTCTTCCTGGAAAAAAAGCAGCAGGTGTAAACCTATTCATCTTCTTCTTAATGGTTAACATATATAAAATGATATCTCGGGCTAATAAAACTCGAATTGTAAGGAAAGTTGTTTCTAGACGTGCCAAATGTCAGATTGTATAACAATGAGTCTTTAGAAATAGGACTTCAGAAGAAACAAGATTGGAGAAAGGCTTAAGAGAAAACTCTAACGTGCTCATAGGAAGCGTAAAAGGTTCCAACAAGTGTACCACATTGCAAGAAATATTTGTAAATCAATAAGAAGAGATGAGTTACTTACGTTCCGGCAATTTCCTGGTATGTGCTGGTGATTATGAAGTCAGAATTATTCATGGATATTACATCGGCAGTGAACTGACAAGAGAAGTGATATTTGTCCTCGTATTTTTTCCAATATATGTCAGAATCTGGATATTTTGTCTTCTCCAAGGCATGTGCAATGGTACACTGATATAGGACAAAGATTTTTTGTTATATACTGCAAACAACTTCACTAAATTACAAACTACTACGGAAATGCAAGTGTAAGTTTTTACCTCTGTAACTCCCATCTTATGGGATAATAAAGAAGCTACAAGGTTTCCATCACTATAGTTGCCAATAATTAGATCTGGTATACCTTGCAACTCAGCCACAATTTCACCACCAGCATCCTAGCATTAAAAAGGTAACAGATTTCAGGAGATTCCAAAAAGATTTTGCCCAAATACGATAAAAGCAGTCATTGCACACCCATAGATATAGCAGATACCGCATATGATCTCCCACCGTAGTCTCATTTCACTATCCTTATAACCTCAACCCTATCATCTGATCCTGAAACGTCTGATTCCCAAGAGGGATCATGCAAATTCTTAACAATTTTCAGATACATGTTTTTCTCAACGATGACAATCTTCGTATATATTTGCTGCTGACAATAAACATTGTAGTTCAGATGGTTTCCAGATTTGATCAGTTGTATCCACTAATGTTCTAGTTAAGCTTCTCAATATCTGATATTATATGGTTGTGTTGGTGTGCACCATGTTGAATTTGAGACGGCAATAAGCGATCATTATAGATTGCAAGGGGCCAACATCTACTTCCATTTAATGACTCATTATTAGGAATTCAATAATCATATCAAGCACAAACAATATCTTCAACACCGATAAACAAACAGCATCTTCAAGTAAGAAATCTGCACTGCAAACAATCATACTGAATGATGCCCTTTCACCAGTAAATTTCACCCATACCTCTGCAAACTGCTCCAGATAGGGCCAGACATCAAATCTTGAAATCCATTGGCGAAGTATTCCATTCTCTGTCCTAAAAGGAACACGCAGAATGTGTGAGTACTCGCAGCCACTTATCCTCTCGAGTCGCTGGTTGCATGAGGTGCCTTTTGCGTCAGGTATCAATCGAGTAACCTGGAGAAAAAAAATCAAGGTAAAGATAGAAAAGAACAAGTCATCATATAAACAAGAAAGAAAGAAAAAATCGATGAAGTCATACAATTAGAATCCGTGGTCTGATATCCAGCCCTTGTTTCTTAATCCGTTTGATCATCTCCGCCTCCAAGGATCGCACTTGATCTAGTATATACACAATCTGCAGATAGACAAAATAATAATAGCAGTCCAAATATGCAGAACCAAAACCAACGAAAAAGGAAATAACAGGCACAAGCACACATATGGACAGAGACATTGTAGATTTTTTCTTCGGTTGCTTTTTACACTTGATACCATCTTAGTAGTGAATTTGTTTTATTTACGATTTAAGTCTCACTGCATATGCTCTACAGGACCTGAATTTCTAAAAAATAAGAAAAGAATACACCATGGAAACTTAAGAATTCACTTGTCTAATGTTTCAGCATCACTTTTACTATGAGGCCAGATCTTTATATTTGGTCTCTTATTACAACATTATCTTGAAGAAGTGATGGTATGAGAGGATGGCCTCAAGTAGCTGATGTATTAAAGCGAGAATGTTGAGAGATGATTACCTGACCACCAGTGTCCGGAAGACCGAGGACATTTGCCTGGCCAAAATATCCATGTATGGATAAAATGACAACATTAAACACCATAGGTATTCTACCAAGAAATGTTTCCAGACTAGAAGGATCAGGAGCCTGAAGGATGTCAGAGAGGAGATGCATCATCTCGATAACCCGTTCAGCAGTATCTCCCCAACCTCTCTCAAAACCCATTCCCTGCAATCTGCATAAAGGGACAACAATTGCATCGGCCATTCTCAAGCATAGGTACATTCCCAAATTGGACAAAACTCACGCAAATTCAAACTCAGAGTAAGGCGTTTCTGGTTGTAGTTTAGAAACATAATCCTCAGCCTTCCCCAGAGCAGACTCAAGTTGGGAGATCCTTTGAATCCGATCATTCAACATCAAAACCTATGACGGTAAAACATAACATAAGCATTAGCTTGATTCAACCACTGCCGACTGAAGGAAGATCAGATATTATGATAAGAACACTTCGGTCATTTACTTTGGTAGCTTGAAGTACAACCTCCAAGTGTAAACCATACATTTCTAGTTACGGCATAATCAACCACAAGTTGAAACTAGAGAACTTACATGACCTTTGTATTTGTGCACTCTAAGGAAACCAAGTAATGGTTCCAGAGAGTCTTTGTTCCGAAACATGATTGAGGAGAGATGTCGATTAAGGAACTGGACCCCGTTCCCAATAGATGAAGATCGAGAGGGCCGAGGAAATGATGCATTGAACGGCTCAAAATCCAGTTCAAGAAGATAAGGATCATCCTTCCTAGAGCATATTGCAAGGTTAAGTATTAAAATCACGGAATTAAACAAGAGCCGGAAATTGCAAGCATTATATATCACTCACTCCCCATCTACAAGATCTTCTTTGAAACGTAGATATTCAGATACTTTCAACTCCTCGACATTCAGTTCATACACATTGACCCGGACAAACTCCCATACACCGGGCCTCGGTCGAATAGCTAAAGCAACAAAAGGTGGTATAACAATCGCTTCCTACCATGAAAATAAAGATACTCGATTACACACAAGCACAGATTTCAGAAAAATCAAGCTATGTAAAATTATACTATATTTGAAATGAAATTACTTGGGTAGACTTCAAGACATCACTGAAAGGTCCATCACATAGAGTACTCTTGGCAGGATCAGCGCAGATAACGTTTTCGAGTTCGTCAATCAAGTCATGGGGATGAAGTATACTTTTCCCCTGCTCCACATATCTTCACCAGTGTTGCAACACAGTAATCAGTCATAATAATTAGCCAAGATGTAAATCAAACTTAAAAAAGCAACGGAAAACGAGTAATCATGTGATATTGAAGCTATCGGAATCACTAAGAAACCTAACAGGACTGATTACAAACTATTTCCTCTTTGGTGGAAAAAAGTTTTACTTTCCATGGGATTTCAGCAAATCATCACACAACACATACAGAGAGACAGAGAGAGAGAGAGAGACCGGGAAAGCAGAGCGACGAGTTCGTTTCTGTGAGCGGAAAGAGTGTCTTCAACCCTTTCTCTCATGCTGGGCAACTTCTGTAATTTGGGTTTCTCCATTGAGATCTCGAGTATTGCAAAGTCCCTGATGTAATTTTCCTGTTTCCGGGGGTCGGAACTTGAAAATCAAACGCGAGAGAATAGGAGCTATGCTATTTCCATTTGTACAGAAGAGAGAGAAAGAGAGAGAGAGAAAAGGTGGCGGTTGATGTATCCAAGTAGAAATTGGGGACGATTTAGTGCCACCTCTTAGTTTGCATCAAGAAATTAAACGGAATAATTTGGTATATTATTACTCCCTCCGTCGGCTCACTTTTTAGAAATAGATATTTCAATAGATTATGTGACTCAAAATTAATTATAAAAAAATTAAATAATTTACACTATATGACATTATTTTCTAAATTTCAGTGCTGAAATTAATTGAACATAAATAATAGAACGGAAGGAGTACATTTTTCTAATTTCGTAAGAACAAAAATATCACTTATTATTATAAATGTATTATTTGTTGCTAATAAAAGTATCACTTATTCTTAATTAATACTCCCTCCGTCTCATTGAAAACGTCTTCTTTCCAATGGGCACGGATGTTAAGAAAATGATAATGTGTGGTGTATATTGTTTGACTTTTGGATAATTAAATCTTGTTCACATATTCTTGCCTTTTTTAGAAACAAGACACTTCCAATGGAACGCCCAAAATAAAAAATAAAACGCTTTCAATGAAACGGAGGGAATATATCATTGAGTCGGGATCCAGAATTCAGTAAATGGATCTGCGTCGGACCTGACCCGTCCCCACATGAAGTCGGCTGCACACAGGACCATCTCCTCTCAAAATATGTACATTCAAATACGATTAATTTATTAAATTTAAAAGTTTATACGTAAGTATTAATTTTTTTATAAACACTTACGTGATAAACGCCTATTTAAATCATTTTTACCCTAAAAGACCTTATGAATGACTTACAAGCTATTTCGAAGCGCATAATCGCTTAATTTTTAATATATAAACTCAAACAAACTAATAATAATCTCTCCAAACCAGACTAAAATTCAGATAGCATAGCATCATTAAAAACGTGATAAGCTTTTTTTACTTAAGAATAAATTAAATAAACAAAATCCCAAATAGAGAGGAATCAATTCTCCACTAAAATATAATAAATTCGAATCTTATCATCATCTATGCATAATTAAATACAGTTAATAAATATAGAGTTTATGTTAATGGTCAGTAAATGTTATGTGCAGAAGCATGGATAAGAACGAAACAATATATGAATGAACATGGATCAAAAGGTGGGGCCCAAAATTAAGAATGGGCACAGAATGAGGACAAAGGCAGCTTTATTCGTGTCCGATTTAGAGTGTTTCTGAAATTTCCAACGTGCGACGCGCGACTCCTGCCCACATAATTTTGATTTTTTAAATGGAACAAAACTGCAGCACGTCTCTGTTTTCAAGTCTATTGAAAAATTAATAGTTGGACAAATAAACATGATAATAATAATAATGATGATGAGGAGGAGGAGGCAAGGTATCGTTTTCGTACACTCGGGATAATTTGTCTTGTACTCCCTCCGTTCAGTTTGAAACGATCCGTTTCAAATGGGCACGAGAATTAAGAAAGTTGAAGATAAAGTATGAGAGATGAGTAGATGATAAAGTAAGAGAGGGAAGATGAGTGTGATAGTGAGAAAATAGATAATAAAGTATGAGAGATAAAATGATTAATATAATGGGAGTAGATAAAGTAGGTGAGAGAAATGATAAAATATGATGAAGTTATTTCCTTTTTAGGAAACGGGTCGTTTCAAATGGGACGTCCCGAAAAGAAAAACAGGTCATTTCAAATGGGACGGAGGGAGTATTTCTTTTCGAGATGTTCGACTGACCCATAATTTTAAACAACCTTTTATACACAATTAGCAATTATCCTTAATAACTACGTTGAAAAGAAGTAAGTCAAGTTCGGTGGGATAGAGTGAGTATTACTACCTCCGTCCCACTATTTCTGGCACACTTTTCTGAAATGGACGTCCCGCTATTTCTGGCACACTTCTTAATTTGAAAATAAATATTATATCTCTCATACTTTATCATCTTATCTCTTCTACTTTTTCTTACTTTATCATCTTCTCTCTCTTACTTTACAATCTCTTCTCTTACTTTATCATCTACTCTCACTCATCTTCTCTCCTATTTTATCATCTACCCCATATCTCATTCTTAATCATCTAATTTCTTAATTTCCATACCGAAATGAAATGTGTCGAAAATAGCGAAACGGATGTAGTATTTAATAATTATGTTCGGTCGGCTAAGTGTTGGGCTTAGCCAAGTCATGTATTATAGTAGTGTCTTGCATTGTGGGTCTCCCTCTACATAAATAGATGAGAATCTGTGAATTAGGGTTGTGCTTATTTTGGAGAATTAGTTTCGACTTGGGGGGGAGCACTCTGTCACTCCCCGACTGCTACGGAGAGTTACGGAAATCAGGACGCGACGGAAAATAAAGGAAAACTAGCACATCGTTTAATCGTGCTATGCATGGAATTTGAGCGTGCCCTACATATATCATTAGAATATCATTTTAAGTTAAAAATGAAAGTGGACTAATGGGATGAGATGTTCCGAAAAGGAAATGTGGATTAATGGAGTTGGACAGAGGAAGTATTTTCTAAGACCTCAGAATCTTTTCAACTATTAGGAACTGCTTGACAAGTACCATAAAATGATACCTGCACACCTACTTCCGAGGAAGCAAATCAGAGAAAACGTGATCTGTTCAACTAACAGTGCAATATTGAATATTCAGGCTCCAAGATCTCTAACCTCATCGACTCCAGTCTCTGTAACTGATTCACGAGCATCAACGGACATCTGAGTTCCAGTCCAGTGAGTCCTATTTTTCCAAGGTAAAGTGCAGCAACCATTTTCAATCCACTTATAAAGACTGGAAAGGTCAATACCAGCACCCCATCAAGTTGCTCCTGCTCAGTTACAGGACAAGATGAGAAGAATATGATATTTACTTCTAAAGCAGAAGATAATACAAATGTATCCTAAACGAATTCCACCAGAAGCTGGAAATATTTGGAGTATTTTATGAAATCCCACGTACAAAAGGAAAAAACATGTATTGAGGTTATAACAAGGCTGTGTTCAACATGGTTTACTTTGGAGTGCGAATCAGTGGGCATCCAAATGCTATCCCTCTCCCTTTTGCACAATCCTCAAAATTGTTATACACCAATATAAAAACCACTTAGACAACTAATCTTAAGTGGTAGTACAAAGGGCAGATGATTTTTTTGCAAGCAGTACGAGACAAATTTAAATACCATACCAACAAATGAGCACTTTCAGAATGCTGCCATTCCTCCTGAAACAGCCTTATCCAACTATACACCGCCAAAAAGGAGTCAACAATAGAAAAAATTAACAAAAAAAAGTAAGATCACCAGAGAGAGATTGAGCCAATTCATTCCTAACATCAGCCTCTACTTTAACTAAGGATTCCTCTTCTAGTGCTTCCGCAGCCTGAAAAGCTTAAGTTAGTACTTAAAGAAAGGAATGCCTATTGCTTTCGCCAAACCAAGAAGATCAAAACAATTACTTTACTCTCGACTTCTAAAAAGTCGGAAATTAGCTCCTCTATGTCCTCCTCGGTCAAGGGTTCCTGATAACATGTCAATTTGCAACTTTAACATACAAAATATAAAGAAGAGAAGGGTAAAAGTCAATATCATATACGTAAAAACCTGAATTAATTAAAACAGCTGGAGCAATAAAATGTATGCATATTGAAAAGGAGGTATCTTTTTTCTCCAGTATTAAAAAATACCAAATATAGAGTTTTATATCAACTATTGAGGCAATTAAAAATCTTACAACGGTTAAAAGTCATCTCCGCATACCATCACCAAGGCAGTGACTAATAAGTATTCCCCAAACTA
Organism: Lavandula angustifolia; assembly: GCA_028984105.1. Taxonomy (NCBI): domain Eukaryota; kingdom Viridiplantae; phylum Streptophyta; class Magnoliopsida; order Lamiales; family Lamiaceae; genus Lavandula; species Lavandula angustifolia. The sequence goes on along the minus strand of CM054816.1, from coordinate 28,582,051 downwards.
ACTCATACAAAATATCAAAGCTTACTTACTCAGAAGCGAATGCAAGTATCAAGTATGAATATGATTATCTTGTACTCTTTACAAACGAGGGATAAGCTTCCTAAATTCTGGCATTGAACCATCTATAATCAATCAAGAACAAAGTATATGAATAACTCCACACTCATACTAACCAATTCATACAATGTCTTATTTCCCAACAATAAATTCCATCTGCATGGCTATCCTATCCTATCCTATCCTATCCTATCCTATACACAACGGAACACAAACAGAAATCATCTAAAAGGAACATACAACCATAACAAAGGCAAAAATTTGCTGGATCCTCTCTTTACACATTTCCCATTTCTTGGAAGACATTATTACCTCAATCAAGAACTTCATGGTTCTACAATTAAAACCCACGACAATGTACCGAAACAGATGACAAGAGAGGTAAAGACAACGACATTTGATCACATATAAAATTCTCCTAATAAAATTCTGAAAATTGATCACGAGGATGATGAGGGTATAAACCCCAAAGCTAAACGTGCAACACCTCCACTTCCCTAACTGCAAAAAAAAGGCTAAAATTCACAAAAAAACTGAACCCCAAACAAGTGGGCTGGAAATACTCTCAGCAGAGTCAGAGACAAGATAAAAACTATCACCCATAACATTTTGGATGGATGTTGAATTAGGTAATCCCGTAAGTGTTGCTTGTTCATTGGACTGAAATGATAAAGAAGAATTTCCTTCTGAGGATGATATCAAGTTTTCAGGCTCATCTCGATAGAAACCATTAGCAATAGGAATGTCTATTGTGATCGATGTGTTGAATCCTGCATTAGCTTCTTTCTGATCTGACATTTTTTCCTCATCAGATCCAGTCAAATTCAATCTTTTGTTGCTGAGTGCTTGGTCTAACACCTCACTGGGACCAATCGTGAAGAACATTGCACTATGATGTAGAAGAAAGGAACTCTCAAGCATAAAATGATCAGACTAACACTACAAAAGTACCATTGCATCAAGTTTAGAAATAAAAACTCTAATGGCAAAACAGAGGATCCTCGAACTCCAGGGCGTTGCAATCGATTTCTTCTGTTAGCCATACAAAATCAGAGGCCAAATCAAGAAAATCAGAATTGGGAATCTGCAACCAATGATTTCCACAACTCTAATAATAATTGGCATCAGTTTAGGGGGAACAACTTACCAAGAACGGCTGCTTTTAGGAGAGTATATCACCACAAACCAAGTTCTCGCCCTTCAAACCAAAGGTATCAGTCACTACCAACAAACTGAAAATCATGATTTCAAAATAAACAAATTATAATAGACAATTGAAGTAAGATGAAACATAAATTAAAGGAAACAACTAAGAAGAAAGCAGAGAATTAAGGTTTATACCATTCCGTATCCAATTTATCTGCAACATCAATCATTCACTCCAGTAGCATACCTCGAAGCAAATTCCGGAGCCCACATAGGTTAGTAATGCCCCAAGAACCTTGAAAAGAATTAGAACTTTGAGCATATAGAAAAAATCCCTTAGTCCGAAGCTTCATGAGAAAAAAAACTAAAAGGATTATTGAAACCAACTCACTTCTTGTTTTCAGCAAGCATCCCAGGAATCCATTATAATTCCCCTTGGGAAAAGATTCGCAGAGAGGGGATGATACCAGTCGACGCGGACTATGGGACGTGCGCTGAAATTGAACCCAACAAACAAGAAAGGGGTTCACATATGCGTATAATCTGTAATAGCACAAAAGAAAACTTAATAGGGGAAATTATACCTAAGAATTATTGACGATGGTTTCGGCGCGAGAGAGGAAATTTACGGAGAGAGTGTTCAAGGGAGAAAGAGAAAATGAAGCGGCAAGAAACGACATTATGCCAATCCACAGCTGTAGCATATATACAAGACAAATCTCATGCGTTGGTGTGGCGGTGGAGAATATAGGGTGGAGCTCGAGGGAGGAGGAGGATGTTGGTAAGATTGTGAAGATGGGGGAGGGATTTTCACAAAGTTCTGTTTGGAGCTTTTTGCTGGAATATGTTACGCGAGTTGCAGGAGAACAATTGTAGATGGAAGCAGTCTCCGGCGGTGAGGCGGTGCACTGTACGCTTGGCGAGCGCGAGGACATTGGGAAGGTGGGCGCGTAAGGAAGGTGTACGGTCCACTGCGGAGGAAATTGAATCCAAATACAAATCGGCGTTGATTTATTAATCGGACATAGATTTTAAGGTAATTTCGGAAATGCCACATATGCGCAATATATGGCATTTGGGAGGCGGTGGCAAGACCGGTGATATTTAACTGAAGGGGGGTGTTTTCGGTACTTCGGGCCAATTTGAGTAGCTCGTGTTGGAATTTTATAGGTATAGGTAGATGACTTTTGTAACATATTTTGAAAATAAAAATTATAATAAAAATGTTTTCGATTAATAACTTAAAAGAGGTACAAGAAATTCACATATAAAATCAACACTATTTTATACATATAGAAACATCGAGCTTAGTCAAAATACTTGTCAAATCCGTTCATTTGTTCAAGGCCTAGAGACTGACACTAAACATTTACATCAAGCAAGCACTAGAGACGACATTAAACATTTTGAATCTCAGCCTCAGCTTCGCCCGTATTCAACTGCCACTGAATCTGAAAATATTTGGGCTGAATACGGAATTCAGGATGTGACGGAAAAAAAAAGGAAAATGATTTTTGTAACATTTTTCGGAAATAAAAATTTAAATAAAAATATTTTTGATTTAAAATTAAAAAGGAGTACAAGGTATTCACATATAAAATCGATACCATTTTATACATATACTACGTCGAGTTTAGTCAAAACACTTGTCAAATCCGTTCATTTGTTCAAGGCCTACATTAATACTTCTGTGTTTGATCCTAGAGAGTTGAACTAAGTTTCTAGAGATGTTAATGGCTTTGGTTCTCAATACACTATTAAACGGTTACCTTTCAACCCATAATCATCTAGCATGTGCTTCAACTAGAGAAGTTGTTTACAATAGCTCTGCTTCAGGAACTCGAACCCGGGTGTCTCGGGTGAGAGCCCAACAGCTTCGCCAACTACGCTATCACCACAATCTGGTTGCACCTGCAACCGAATCTACAGGAGTCCAACTCTAATTTATGCGGCTAATATTGCTTCTTGATGTGAATCATCTTCACTAGACCAGTCATTCCTTGATTGATTTATTGCTGTTCACATACAAATTTTAGGAAGTATAGCGATGTATGTTGCTAAAAAGAACCACACCACAGCATAGCAAGAACCAATACATTATTGAGTGACATTCAGACAACATCAACATCTGCTAATCATGAAATTTGCTCATAGCTACCATCTCCTTTCGCAGCATGATTCAGCAGCGAGTAGCCGTAGATTTCCAAGAGGAAGACGGTCAAGAAGGCGACGAGGCAGAGCTTTGCCGAAGATAAGTTGAAGAGGCAGGAGCATGAGAGTGATGACAACACAGAAAGTGTCAAGATTATCATTCTCCTTCTGCTTGAATTTGTTTGATACTTGACGCCTTTTCCATAAGCAACGAGGGGGATGTATACTTTTGGATCTTCTAGAATCTTCCCTCCCGTTTCATTCTTGATAAGCTTGCTTTGCTGGAGAGGCTTCCAGTTTGACAAATCGACTGACGGATCATGTTGTTGTTGTTGTTGTTTTTCGGCATCAATCCATTCCTCCTTTTCGGCATCAATCCATTCCTCCTTGATCACATATGATGGATCATTTAGTTGTTGTTGTTGTTCTTCTTCTTCTTCTTCTTCAATTGCTTCAAGTGCTTCATCCTCTAGAACCATTTGCGCAGTTGCTTCTTCCTCCTCTTGTTTTTGTTGATCCTCCAACGTCCCGACGCGATCCATAAGCTTGGTCAAGACCTCGTTCAACGCACCTTGCATCTCTCCACGGAGCTCGTCCCTTCCCTTGTCGAGTTCCTCGATGCGTTCAATTGCTTCATCCTCTAGAACCATTTGCATAGTTGCTTCTTCCTCTTGTTTTTGTTGTTCTTCTTCTTCTTCTCCTCGTTCTTGTTCTTCTTCAATTGCTTCATCCTCTAGAACCATTTGCACAGTTGCTTCTTCCTCCTCTTGTTTTTGTTGATCCTCCAACGTCACGACGCGATCCATATCTTGTTTTTGTTGATCCTCCAACGTCACGACGCGATCCATAAGCTTGGTCAAGACCTCGTTCAAGACACCTTGCATCTCTCCACGGAGCTCTTCCCTTCCCTTGTCGAGTTCCTCGATGCGTTCAATTGCTTCATCCTCTAGAACCATTTGCACAGTTGCTTCTTCCTCTTGTTTTTGTTGATATTCTTCTTCTTCTCCTCCTCCTCCTTCTTCTTCTTCTTCTTCTTCTTCTTCAATTGCTTCCTCTAGAACCATTTGCACAGTTGCTTCTTCCTCCTCTTGTTTTTGTTGATCCTCCAATGCCCCGACGCGATCCATAAGCTTGGTCAAGACCTCGTTCAACGCACCTTGCATCTCTCCACGGAGCTCGTCCCTTCCCTTGTCGAGTTCCTCGATGCGTTCAATTGCTTCATCCTCTAGAACCATTTGCATAGTTGCTTCTTCCTCTTGTTTATGATGATGTTCTTCTTTTTCTTCTCCTCCTCCTTCTTCAATTGCTTCCTCTAAAACCATTTGCACAGTTGTTTCTTTCTCCTCTTTTTTTTGTTGATTCTCCAACGCCCCGACGTGATCCATAAGCTTGGTCAAGACCTCGTTCAAGGCACTTTGCATCTCTCCATGGAGCTCGTCCCTTCCCTTATCCAGTTCCTCGATGCGTTCAATTGCTTCATCCTCTAGAACCATTTGCACAGTTGCTTCTTCCTCTTGTTTTTGTTGATGTTCTTCTTCTCCTCCTCCTCCTTCTTCTTCTTCTTCAATTGCTTCATCCTCTAGAACCATTTGCACAGTTGCTTCCTCCTCCTCCTCCTCTTCAATTGCTTCATCCTCTAGAACCATTTCCACAATTGCTTCTTCCTCCTCATAACCAAGAAGATTATCTTGTTGAATAAAAGGATCCTCAAATTCTTTCATCTCTAGGCTAACTTCAACTCCCCCAACACAATCATCTTGAATGTTTGATGAAACATCTTCTTTTATTAACTCAAAATTCTCTTTTTCATACAATGAAATTTCCTCTTTGACCATGACAAAGCCATCATCATCACTTTCAAACTTCCCCTTCTCCTCCTAAACAAATCCACTCACAAACTTAAAATCAACAAAGATTATTTATTTTCAATTCCAAATTAACAGGGTAAATTTTAATAAAAATATTATTTTTCTGCATAATCTAAGGCCAAGAACAATAACATGGAGACAGAGCTAACCATTTTCAAGCTCTCATCAGAAATTACAACACTTTCCATCCCAACCTCTTCTTTGACTTCTTTTCTGCAAAACCCAACCACCGATTCAAACAAAATTCACGATAAATCTTCAAATTAAAAATGCCATCACCAGTTCTACAAACCTCGTATCTTCCTCCATCTTCTCGCTGATATCCGGAGATGAGTTCCGGGAGTGGTTACCGCCGGAGCTCCGCCTCTTTTGGCGGACTGCAAAAGCCGAGGCCAAAGCGGCGGTGGCCAACGCGCCACCCAACAGAAGAACAGCTCCAATGCCGCCGCCACTCTTGATGACCATTCTCTTGTTTCCACCGTGATCATTTCCAGATTTCTTAGTTCCCTCCATATGATGACGATGATGATGATATTCTTTTCTTTTCAATCAAGGAAAAATATTAGCAGTGTGTGTGTGTGTGCGAGAGACAGTTTTTGTATCTTTTGTGGAGTTCATAATGGTTTTTAGGATTCTGGGATTTCGCTTTTTGTTTGTTGTGGTGTTTACTGAATCTTTGCTAAATATTTAGAATAAACATTTGGAATCCAATTACAAGAAAACAATAATTTAATGAATTTTCAAAACCCGTAAATATATTATTCGAAAAGCTTTCACAAATAGTCTTTGCTTCATTAAATTTTTTTAAGGATAAATTTTTTAGTTATGGGTGTGACGCAGTATAAATGTAATACTTGTGTTGGAAATGGAAAAATACATTTAATTAGTATGAATTAAGGGTCAGAATGGATATTAAAGGGGTGTTTGCAAAAACTTATTTTAAGCACTTATCTTTTTAGTGACATCTTAAGTAATTTTTTGTGTTTGGAAAATTTATTTACTGCAGCAGCTTCTCTAAAATTAAGTAATTATGACATCTTAATTAAGCAGATTTTTTAAGCATTTATTGAGATTTTTTGGTACTTAAAACACCATAATTTCCGAAACTACAAAATATATCTGTTTATTATTACTTATACCAAAAACTACCTGTTTTTACTTTAAAAAAATTATTTTCAACTTTAAGCAAAAGCAAATAAAAAGTGTATGATAAAAATTTGCAAAACATCCCTTAGTTGCTTAATTTTAGAGGATCTGCTGCAGTAAACAGATTTCCAAACACAAAAAAATTGTTTATGTTGTCAATAAATAGAAGTGCTTAAAATAAGTATTTGCAAACACCCCTTAGTTATTTTACATCAAGTAAAAGTGTAGCACAAAAGTTGTATTATCATTATATACAAATATGAAATACCTACTAAATCATGTTTCCTATATTTGAGAAAATGAACACATTTTATTAAATTCATTGTTAGCAGATCATAATTTATTTTTACTAGAAAACACAAATTATGTTCAGAGATATACATTGGTATAGTATTAAACAAAATGAGAACCAAATCGGACGGCATTTGTCAATTTTGATGCTGATATATTCATTGATTAAAAAATAAATACGTTTCTAAATTTATGGTGTATATGTAAATGCTTATTAAAAAAGATCTTATTTGCTTTTGTTTCAAAAAAATGGCAAATATTAAAAAGGAGAAATGCTCCATTGAATATGTAAATTACCTCCCGTTGTAAAAAGTTTCATTGAAAAAATCTACTCATATATCTTTTTATTATGATTAATATTCCCAAAATAAAAGTTGAAAATAATTGTTGTTAAGCAAAATTAGGTAATCTTGAAATTAATATAAAAAATAGATAGTTTTGTTAAATCCAACAATTATTTTGCTTTAAACATCAAAAACATCTCAATAGGTGCATACAGATTTATATGCAGTTTAGTTGCTAAAATTTAGATAATCTAATGCGTACTCATTATCAAGAAACAACCGCAGTCAATATGATGGATTCCATCGTACAAAATTCATCATATGTAACTCAAGTCGATAAAGAAACTCTAGTGATAACTGAGATCAAAACTGAGTATATCAACTCAGGGGAAATATATGATGTTCTTGAACTTAATGCGCCTGAGTCTGAAAACTCATTTGACCCAAACAATATAAAAAACTTTCTGAAAAATGTTTAAAAATAATAAAGAGGGTGAGAATACTAGAGTATTGATAGTGAAGTGGGCCCACTGTCAATTAAAATTCATAAAAATGAAAACGTCGTTATAAATTTGATATTTTATTATATATAAATTTCTCCCTTGTTTATATCGCCTAAGGCTAATGCATTCTCCACCTAACTTTTAAATGACCACGAAAGTACCAGTTAACTTTGGCCCACTGCTAGAAAAGTCAGAAATGATTTTATTTTGTTTATAGTCAAATTTGAGACATAAAATTAATAGTTTGTTTTTGGACCGCACTTGTATATTAAATAAATAATATGTCAAGTGAGAGTCAAATTTCCTGGTTAATTATATAATTCAAATTTGTTGGTATGCATTTTATTGTTGACCAAAATTATTGACTTTATATATATATATATATATGGAAAGTGGTTCCCGTATGAACAACCCTTATTGTGTGAACGTGTGAACACTGCACTTTAAAAACAAATGTATTGTACTTTCAAAGGTAAATATACTGCACTGTAAGTACTGCACTTTAAAATGCAGTATCTTTGCCTTTAAAGTGCAGTACATTTGTCTTTAAAGTGCAGCGTTCACACGTTTACACGATAACAGGTTGTTCACGATAACACGTTTACGCGATAACATGTTGTTTACATCATATACATATATGATGCCAAATATTAGATTGACATTTCATATTTGACTATTTGGCAATTATTGATTTGTATGTAATATAAACACTATAGAAAGATATTCTTGATTGTTCATATGGAGAAACAAAAGATTTTGAGATACAAAGTGAGAAAAGTACCATATTAGGGCATCTCCAACCATTTCTATCAAATTCAAACTCATTTTTCAGTATTTTTCACATCAAACAGCAATTTAATTCCAAAAATCAAACTCAAACGACTCAAAAGAATATTTTATATGTATATTCTTTTAAATACAGCTTTTCAATTGCACCCACATATCTTTCTAAATTTGTACATTGACCCACTTAACTTTCGAATCATTAATAAAATCTCATACAAAATATAATTTTATTAGATAACTTGATAATTCATATATAAGATTATGATTAATTAAATAGTTCATTAAATACTGTAATAATGAATTTTCACAATGTCATTTTTTTTTTGAAATAGAGTTATATTATTATAATGAAGAAGAAATTTATTAACACTTGCCTCTTTAAAACCTCCAATAGAGGAAAAAAAAGTACTCATCTCAACCCCAACCAAATTATTTAAAAAAGCCCATTTCCTTTCTTAAATATATATGCGTGAGAAGTGTGCAAGGTTTTGAAAAGGGTTATTAGTGAAATAAGGCACGAAATATAGCCGATTTGCATATTTAACACGAACTTTTAACTGTGTCAAATTAATGCATAAACTTTCATTTTTTTGCAATTTAAGACATGGTTGAATTCCCAATTTTTCCGGCGGCCGGAGTGCTGAGTTGGACGTCTACGTATACTATATGAAACTACGTCGTTTTGTACCTCAAAAAAACTGGCAGATTAAAGCATAAACTTTGTAAAAATTTCAATTTAAGGCATATCACATTTTAATAATCACAATTTAAAGCATAAACTTTGTTTGTTTCGCTAGATTATTCCATAATAAACCTTCGATTATTTGAATTGAATTCCAAAATAAATCCCAAAAAACCATTACGAGACCAATAAATATGTGACCAAAATAGTACAAAAAAACAAAAAGAACACAAGCATGTACTACCAGAGATTAAACATTAACCGACATAGTGCATAACATAACAAAGTTAACAAACTATGACCAAAATAACAAAACAACTTAGATACCAAATCATTCACAACCTTCTACCTAATAAAAATTATCTAAAAAGACACTTATCCAGTCCAATCAAATAAAGAGGAATATAAAATCCAAATAAAATAATTAGAGAAATTTATTTAACTCACAAACATCTACTGAACAAGTAATTTCATAAATCTTTTTTAGCAGAAAACAAGCAAAGAAGATAAGATATGGAGTTATTGAAGAAGAAATCAATTAAAGAGGAACATAAAATCCAAAAAAGAATCGATTAAAGGACATAAATTTCAAAGAAGAACTCAAATTAAATTTTAAATAAATTCCAAATTTCTATTTATTTGGATTTTATGTTCCTCTTTATTTGATTGGACTGGATAAGTGTCTTTTTAGATAATTTCTATTAAGTAGAAGGTTGTGAAGGATTTGAAAGATAAATTGTTTTGCTATTTTGATCAAAGTTTATGCTTTAAATTGTGATTATTTAAATGAGATATGCCTTAAATTGAAACTTTTACAAAGTTAATGCTTTAATCTGCCAATTTTTTTGAGGGACAAAATGACGTAGCTTCATATAGTACACGTAGACGTCCAACTCAACACTCCGGCGGCCGGAAAAAATTGGGAATCCGACCATGTCTTAAATTGCAAAAAAAATGAAAGTTTATACATTAATTCGGCACAGTTAAAAGTTCGTGTTAAATATGCAAATCGGCTATATTTCGTTCCTTATTTCACTAATAACCCTTTTGAAAAAGGTCGTCAATTAAATTAAATAGAGAGGCATCTTATGAGCAAATCCTATCTCCCGAATTTCATGTTTCACTGTTGATCTACTTATAACACAGTAACATAAACACCTAAGGTGTTTACAATCAATACGTAAGTTTACAATCAATTTTGTTGTGGAACAATATTGAAATAGGGATAAGAAGATCTCATCCCCAAAATAGCCCCATCAATCATGCAAAGGTGCACCTTGTTGAGGGTTAAAAGTGTAAGCAAAAGGGCCAGCGGAGTACAACCTCATGCTGCTGGAGCCGAGCGTTCGATAAGCCGAAAGCGGTGCGCCGCTCAGTCCCTTGTTAATGTTGGTGGCGTACGGGCAAGCTTTGAGCCGGCAGCTATGGAGGAAGGCCTTGCACTGGGAGATCTTTACACCGTCGGCTTCGAGCGGCTCAGAAGAGAACTTGGCGAGGAAATAGCCGTTCGAGTCAGTCGGCCGGCTCAGGATAGAGAACGGTGCCGTATTTGTCGACTCCTACGCATGCAATTCTTACAACACCTCCTATATTTTTGTTTGATTACGTTCGTTTGTCTTCATTTCATTCGCAGGTTTGAGCGTTTCGAGTTGGAAAATCAATATATATAAATGTAGACATGTAATATGCTTAAACAACACATCTCAAACTATACATATACATATACATATATATATATATATGTAATCAGGGCCCAGGGGCCTGAACTTTTGTGTACCAACAGATAGAAGGAAAAAGGGAAACTCGTTCATTCTTTTTGCTACCAATTAAACTAATTCTATAGGGTTGAATAAAAATTCAATTGACCTTTTGATATAATTGTTATGCTTAGTGTGTGACTCGTTGGTTTTTTTTAGGGTTAGGGTTACAAAAGACCGGCCCTATATCGTAATTTAATTTTTGATGTTCTTATGTGTACTCGTTATTATACTATAAACCCTCCCCGACGATAAATCCTGACCCTGACCCTGAATATAATGACAGCAAAGTACTAATTTAAAATTTTATTTTTCTAGGCAAACTTTGGTGGAGATCAATTATTACATCAAATTCACTTAGGGTCCATGATTAATAATAAGTATGCAATTTTGAGAAAGAGCGCGAAATATGTAATTTCATGAAATGAAATAATAAATTTTCAAAAGGAACATAATATTCGAGATTCTGCACCATTTGCGATTAACAATGCCCTAAACGCCGCCCGGTATCTACCTCACCTTATTTTGACTTATAGTTACTTTCATTTATTTATTTATTATTATTTTTCTTCTAGTCATCTATGATCTATCATAAGAAACACAAGTACATACAGTTAAACCTCGATAAAGTAATAACCTTGGGATCGATAAAAAATATTCATTTAACGAGGTTATTACTTTATTGAACATTATGTTAGTGCAGTGACTCATATCGAGACCGGAAGAAATTATTATCTTAACGAAATTATTACTTTATCGAATATTACTTTATCGAGGTTTAACTGTATTAAAGATCCAAAGTTCGAAATACATAATATAAAATGATGACCTTTGAGTGGGATGACTCCTGAGGCAGATTTGCAGTAAACAACCCCTTGCACGCTAAAAACTCCCGGCAGAAACCTACTCTTCGGAGTATTTGAATTCGGGTTCGGGCCATACCCGTACCCGTAACCATCCGCCGTAGCTCCGACAATCATGGACAACTGAAGCAGACACAACGCTAACGACAGAGAACAACGTTTGCCCAGCGCCATGTTGTCCGATTTCTCGACTGTTTGTTTGGATTGCGATTCCACTAAATTTTATAAGCAAAGTTTTTAAATATTATTTATATTTTATATTGATGGGCCTGATGTTACGCACGACAAAAACAAGTGCTTACTTGCCAGCACGATCTTTCATTCTTTTCATGTAGTATTAGTTTGGGAAAGGAGGGGTGGGGGGCAGATTGTGCTCGAGAGAACATTCACCATTGCTCGTTGTTGCTCTCCGGTCGTTGGTCGTCGCTCTCCGTTGCGTTCACAGTTTGGCGCTCAACAACCATCGTCATCCCTTTGATTCAAAAATCAATTCTAAATAATTAATTAATTGTATGGGTTATACATCTCTACCTTACAAACCAATTCTATATAAATAATAAATTTTATCGGTCCCACATTTTACCAACTAAAATCAACTCTTATAAACTACCGCACCGAAAAAAACAAAACATTTTCTATTGGACGGAGGATGTGAATGTAAGAAAAATTGATAAATGAAAATTTAAATGGTAAAGGAGTGTGATGAAAGACCTAACACCTCACATCCGTACAAAGCTGTATCGGATGTACTCCCCCGTCCCATTAATATCGTATTGTTTCTTTTCGGCACGTAGACTAAGAAAATTAAGTTAGTTGTATATTTTATATGCTTTAATTGTATTAAGAAATTAACACAGTTTTCGAGGAATGGTAGGTAGGAAGGAATGTGAATTCATCCAAATTTTATTAAGACATAATTGAGTCAATTGATATTTTTTTCTGGATTTTTGTTGATGTTGTATTTAAAGAAATGATCTAAAGTTTTCAAAAAGCTAAAAATCATAATTTTCTGAGTTTGTAGCGAAATAGAATCGTGTGGGAAAAAACTTTTGGAAAGAAAGTGTATAAAAATGAGGGGTGGGTACTGGGTAGTGGATATGGAGGGGTCCACCTCATTTTTTAATGTAGATTTTTTTTGGCATTAAAAGAAATATTACAATATTATTGGGACAGTCCGAAAAGGAAAACAAGATCATATTAATGGGATGTAGGGTTAACACCCATTGGCTAGAGGGGATGGTAGAGTGGTTGAGGTGAGGTCTCCCGGGACCGATAGGTCATGGGTTCAATCCTCACTGAAGCCATTCTGTGTGAGCCTGTCACCTGAGGGTGGTTTAATCTCCTGTGTGGTTTGCAGGCTACTGCACAAGGAGTTGAGGTTTACCCAGAGCCCACCGAAGGTAGCGGCTGCGGGTTCCTCAAATAAAAAAAAAATAAAAAATAAAAAATAAAAAAAAAATGGGCCGGTGGGCCAGCCCAACCCCGAGGCCGCCGGACCAACTCAATTTCTGGATCAGCCCGAAACTTTACCGAACAGTGATTTATGAAGCCCAACCCGACCCCGGATTTTAGGGTGGGTAGGCGGGCCTAGCCCACTAACTTTTTTTATTAATTTTTAATTATATATTTATTGTATAAAAATAAAATTAATATATATAAATTATACTAAATATGTTAATGTTGAATAAAATTTAAATTATGAAGTAATTAAATAAATCACATAGATCATATTATATATTTAGGTACAAATAAATATCGAAGTTAAAAGCCTGACGCAAATAAACATCACAAAAATTCAAACTAAGACAATAAATAACTTAAAATCGTCAATTTCAACATATATTAATGACATTTTGAATCTTTCTTTGATAAATTTTTCTCCCATATTTTTTTTATTTATATTTATATATTAATATTAATATTATCTAATAATTATGAATTTTTTCGGACAGACTTTTTAGGCCAAAAATCCTAAACTTTTTTAGCCCAAAGTCCATAGAATCCGTGTTTTTTTTTGGACGAGTTTTTTAGGCCCAATACATCTTTTGGTTTTTAATTTCTAACCCAACCTTTTTTCGGATATCCCAACCGGTCCACTGGATCGGGTCCATTTTGTGGACTCTAGCTAGTACTCCCTCCGTCCCATTCATACTGTCATGTATATCATTTCGGGTTGTCCCACTCATAGTGTCTCATACCTAAAATGGTAAGAAATGAGTGAACCACAATCATCTAAATAAGTGGACCTCACTATTTTATACTTTTTCACCACTACTTTAACCTTTACACCCACTATCTTAAACTTCGTGTCGAAACCCAACAAGACATTATGAACGGGACGGAGGGAGTACTTTAGTATTTCTTGCAATCCGGCAACATCAGATCCCAGCTCCGTGGACCCCAACCAATTAATACGCTCTCAGTAGGACCAACAAAACAACCGGACCCCTCTCAGGTTCGGCACCGAACCTGAAATTTGAAATTTTCGAACGTTAGTTTCAGCCTTCAAGACTCGACACCCTCGGTTTTAAATTTAAGTTGCTCATAACGTCAACCACCTTATATTAATTAATTTTGTGGCTGCTCTTTCAAAGAGTCAAAGACATGTATTCCATCTTAAATAAAGAGGACAATTGAATTAGGTTTATTGTCTAAAATTGTTTTATTGAATTCTTTGAAATGAAGGGCATCAATTATTGAAATATTGACACTTGTATACATCGCCAGGAATTAAGTTCTTAGGCTCTGAGATAATATTGTTAATGTACAATTCGCACTTTTTATGTCGTCGATAAGTTTAAAAGAGTCGGTGAACAAAACTCTCATTTTTTTTAAGACGAGAGTAACTTATAGCTAGGGGCGGAACTTATAGAGGGGTTGGGTGGGTCTACCGACCCCCGGCCGTCGGAATATTCCCTTAATAAGGTATAGCATTTGAGTCTTTTATATTCAAATTTAGTAGTAAATTTAAATGAAGATATGTTTGGTTCAGTGATAGCACATCTGCTCTAATTACAAGAGGACTCAAGTTTGAAGCCAGGTGTGCTGGTATTCCATTTTTATTCCTTTTTTACTGTAATTACTTTGGATGCCCAATTAAAGTTTATAATTTTCAATTTATATGCATCTTTCTTTACTTCGATCCCCTTGTTTGAAAGTTCTGGTTCTGTCACTGCACTTAGCTGCTACCGAAGTTTGCACTAAATAAACTCCACCCCTAAAATACTAGCCTGCAAACCAAATAAGAGGGGCTAACCACCCTAGACTAATTATAGGTAATAGAATTTCACATAGCGGCATTGGTGGATTTTAAATTCAAGATCTTTCCACCACGGGCTAAGCACCGAAACCGCTATGTCATCTTAAGAAGACTCTAATTTCTTTCTTTTATTATTATTATTATTATTGTGGCTTTGGGCGAAAGAAAGCATAAGGGTTGGTAAAAAGGTTGATATTGAATTCCATAGTTTGTTGCGTACTTGCGTTTGTAATTAATTCTTGTGTAGTTTGACACCAGCTTTGAAGTTAACCGCTTTCAACAAAAAACTCATCACCAGATAAAGACATTCTGCCTAACCTTTTTATTTCTAATTTCAAATTCGAATAAAAACATTTTTGACATTATTTGGTGTGGGTATTATCTATATAATTTAAGCTTAAAACTTTTAATATGTATATGCTCATAAGTCATAATTATTTATAACTTTTAATCTAATAATTTATTCCAATAAAAATTTTCAAAATAGTATGTAACAAACCATACATCTTGGAAGCAAAGCAAACATCTCATTCTAAGTAATCCAATCGATTTCAAAGACTTTATACAAATAGAATGGCCATTTAAATGAAAACTGCTTGAAGTAATTAATTGATCACTAACCCAATTAAATAAACAATATTCATGTGACGGTAGTTTATAATTCAATGACTTACAAGACTATATCAACCACTCTTTTTTTTGGAGAGAGAAATATCTGAATTTATTATGTTTAAGTGTTTGGCAGATGGATTTGCAACTACAGTTAAATCTCGATAAAATAATATTCGATAAAATAATAATTTTACTAAGATAATAATTTCTTTTGGTCTCAATATGAGTCAATGTACTAAAATAATATTCGATAAAGTAATAATCTCGTTAAATGAATATTTTTTCTTAGTCTCAAGATTATTACTTTATCAAGACTTAATTGTAAAAGGTTGTAAAAGAGTGACATTGGAGACATGGATCAGAACCCGCCTTTACTCAAAATTTGAATGTAGTGGGATCCACTATGCTTAGCTGAGAAATCAAGTAAATGACAATGAAATCTTCACCTTCCATACTATCTACAATAAGTATTTAATCATTGCCTCATAAAAATATAATAATTGAATAGTGTAGGGGTGCAATTATATTGAGCACAATCACATCTCAAAATTCAAATTCAAATAAATTACATATATTAAATATAAAAAAGTATATATACACTAAAAATATCTACACCCAAATTATAAAGATTAAAGATGCACACATAAACTTCACTTACAGTTAAACCTTGATAAATTAATATTTAATAAAGTAATAATCTCACTGAAATAATAATTATATCGGTCCCGATATAGGTCAATGCACTAAAATAATGTTCGATAAAGTAATAACCTCGTTAAATGAATATTTTTTTCCGGTCCCAAGATTATTACTCTATCGAGGTTTAACTGTATATATTATAGTAATAAAAAATCAAACCAAATTAGATTAATCATTTATGATATACTCAATCTACATACATTTGTGGGATTTGGAAGTATGACTTTTACTACAAGAGTCTAGGGGTGTAAGTGGTTCCGCTCCGAACCGCGAAACCGATCAAACCGAACCGAATCAAACCGAAAAATGTGGTTCGGTTCGGTTTCGCGGTTTGGTTCGGTTTATTTTTGTAGGAATCGTTTACATTCGGTTCGGTTCGCGGTTTCAAGAATTTTTGAAGGGTTCAAACCTAACCGAACCAATATTCTATTTTTTAATTTTTTTATTTAATATTTATCTTTCTTATATGAGAATATTGTTGGATTTAGATATTAGATTTAAGTTAAGATCAATTCTAATCTATACAATGAAAGAGAAATGAGTAACAACTCTATACTTATGAGTTCGTAACGAGTGGCATCCTATAAACTATTATTCTTGCATTATTTAGTATTTAAAAAATAAATAAAAAGATGAACCGATGAACCGAACCGAACCAAATCATTTATAAGCGGTTCGGTTCGGTTCGGTTCCGATATTTAAAAACACATCGAACCGAACCAAACCGAATCAAGTTTTATGTGTTTGGTTCGGTTCCTAAAATACGTAAAAATCGAACCGAACCGAACCGTTACACCCCCTATACAAGACAATATACCCGTGTGTATTATACATGGGCGGACCCACCCTATGGACTGGGTGGGTTCCAGCCCTGGTAAGAAAAAAAATCCATTTTTCCTAATAGTAATTTTAGAATTCTTTTAAGAATATAGGTTAAAAAAATATTAGCTCAGTCCAAGGTATTTTATTGGACTGGATCCGCCCCTGATATTATATGTTCTGAAAGATAAAAAGCAAGCTAAGGGTGAAGATATAATGAAAACATATATGTTACCTTTTTCTTCTTTCCAAAATTTCACAAACCTAACTGCCTTGAAAGTACTATCTTTTAGCATTTCAATTTCCTTTATTAATGCCACAAAGTTGTCTCTTGATCGGGTTCCAACAACCTTGTTTGTGGGATACCTTTAAGTTTAAAGTTCAAATCGTAGCGGATCGGGTGACATTGTGACAGGCGACTTGGCGGGTTTTTTTTCCCTTCATGACCGTCAATGAATGAAACTTATGCAAATGCCGAATTTCCGCCCTTGTTATCATTTTTATATATGTTTTGTGAATGATATTGCCACTAGCATTTTTAATTATAAATTAAAAGTTAATTAGTAGGTTACACGAATAATCGCAATAGCCGGCTAGCTAATCGTGAGTAATTGATAGTAAGATAGTATCATTATTTAGGAATCCGTATTGTTTCATTTGTTGCAACTTCCGTAAAGAAGAATTTGGTAGGAGAAGAAAAACTTTGGTCTATGCATGTAATATTTTACTAAATCTAGTTCAAGTTACAACCCATGAAATATACTAAATACAAATCAAGATTTTACCTAAAAGTATGATTGAAAATAATAACTACTTCAAATTAAGAGAAAGAATGATTGTATTTTGGTAAATACCACTATAATTGAAGTTTGTTTATATGGCATGTTGCTTTAGATTTAATTAGGAGATTTATTAAAAATAAATCAAACAATATAAAATCTGTTGTAAAAATATACTCCCTCTGTCCCGGATAAAATGTCATATTTCTTTTCGGCGCAGTAATTTATGCGGTGAACTTTTGTATGTTAAGAGAGAGAGAGTTGTGTGAATGGGCCCACAAAAAAGTAATTTTTGTGAGATAAATTTATTTCTTTTTTAAAAAATAGGACATTTGTGTGAGACAATCCAAAATGAAATATAGGACTTTTCATTCGGGACGGAGGGAGTATTTAATATGGAGATATACCATACATATGATGACTATTGTAAACCCTAGCCGTAACTCTCTAAATAGAAGTCTCCACCCTCATAATAATACACATCTTATTCGCTCTCTGTATTATTCTCTAATACTATTTAGTTTATAACAAAATCTTTAGATATTTCTAGATTCAATAATAAGAAATATTGAAAGGTGTAAAATACTTTTCCTTTTTTTCCCCAATTGAGAAATTAATTGAATAAATAATCGGTTAGGCTCGGAACCTAGAGGCTTGGAGTGAGGCTCGGAACGAGCAAAATATATATTTCAAAAGGTCAGATAGTCGCTGCCAGTAGCAGTATAAAGCAGAGACGTAGCTTTTGAAGTTTTTAGAGAGAGAAATAAGAAAAGTCTAGGAAGCCATGACCGTATGCCAGTTCACAACTGCGCTGTTGCTGTAGAGTGATAAAATAGCTATCGATTATTTCTCTGTATCTCTGTGGTCGAACTGATCATTCAGCGCTGATATTGTAACCAAGTTCAATCGATTTTTCTTGGATGTTATGCTCTGAGTTGTACTGAATTCGATATTCGATTAGTTGCTTAGGAAGGAATTGGGAATGGCGGCGATCGAAAGTGCATTGTCGTTCTCGGTGGCGTCAGTTGTGGAGGATGTTTTGCACCAGCACGAGAATCGGTCCCGCGATATTGATTTCGATGCTCGGAGGGCGGAAGAAGCCGGTAATTTTTTTATCTTTTAGCTTGATTTTGTAATTCCAATATCATTGTTTCTTTTCGGTTTTCACCCTTTTCTGAAATTCAGATTTGTTTGTTGAAGAATGTATTGCTAGTTGCCGGCATTGGAATTTTTGTATTGTTGGTTTTAAAAAATATAATATTGATTAGAAAAGGATTTTTGACCGTTATTTCTTCTTTGTTTTTATCGGGTTGATGTTGTATTCTATAGTCTGTGAATTTTTGAATTAATATGGTAAGAATGACAGTTATGCTTGCGCCTCATTTCTCTTCTCTATCTCTGATCAAGATAAATAATAATTTTCTTTAGAATTTAACTTGAGGAATATGTGATTTATCCAACCATTCTCGGTTAACATGGCTGAATTTCTGATTGTGCAGCAATTAGAAGATACGATGCTGCAGCTTGGCTAAGAAAAGTGGTCGGGGTAGTGGGTGCAAGAGAGTTACCAGCAGAACCTTCTGAGGAAGAATTCAGGCTTGGATTAAGAAGTGGAATAATTCTCTGTAGTGTCCTCAATAAAATCCAGGATGGAGCTGTGCTGAAGGTGAGCAAATATATATTTCGAACAATTTTCAAAACAGAAATTAAAAAATTTCGATTAACCTTGATCCATTTGTCTCAGGTAGTCGAAAGTCCATACAACGCCACAGTTATAGCTGATGCTGCTGCATTGTCAGCTTATCAGTACTTCGAGAATGTGAGGAATTTCATTGTAGCTGTGCAAGAGATGGGGATACCTACTTTTGAGGCCTCCGATCTTGAGGAGGTACTTGTAATAGATGCTACTAGCATTTGAAATAAATTACAAAATAATCTGAACTTATTTTGTTTCATAATGAATTGAGTTTAGATGCTAGTGCATCCTTCTTCTGTTATGGCTGTCTGTATAAGTATAAAGGGAATTGGTTAAAATATACAACTTTTAATGAGATGGTTCAACATTGCTGATTGTTTTTCAGGGGGGGAAATCATCGAGGGTTGTGAATTGTGTTTTGGCACTAAAGTCCTACTGTGAGTGGAAACAGTCAGGTGGCAATGGGGTTTGGAAATTTGGTGGAAATGTTAAACCCGTTACGTCCGGAAAACAGTTTGTTCGCAAAAATTCTGAGCCATTCATGAGCTCTTTGTCAAGGAGCACATCTGCCAATGATAAATCCCTTAATGTATGTGTGGACAAAGATTTTAACACAGCGGTATGTTTCATCAATTCAAGTGGGTGTTTAGTCTTCTTTAGCACCAATGAGGTATAGAATCATACTCATGTATTTTTCTTCATTTTCAGCAGCCCAATTCTTCCTTGAGTAAGCTTGTTCGTGCAATCCTGTTAGATAAGAAGCCTGAAGAAGTTCCAAATGTAAGATTACAAAGTTACAAACACAGTGAATTTTTTCATGTGTTTTACTGATTTCAGGTTCTAGTATAGACTCTTAGGCTTCAGATGAGCTGTAATAATCCTTCATCATGAGCTCATTTATACTCTGTTTTACAGCTCGTTGAATCTGTATTGAGTAAGGTCATGGAAGAGTTTGAACACCATGTTTCAAGCCAAATTGGATTGGTTAGTACTCTTCACAGTATATGCTACTTTTCACATGCAGCAACCAAATTGCTCAACCCGCCATCTTATACTAGATTGTGAATGATTGTTTTCACGAAATTGATGTTTAATTTTCTTAGAACGTCACTCCATTATATATGGTGTATCTTTGTTCTTGTTACAGAGGAAGGAAAATTCCGGAGACTCAAATATTCCTCATAGTAACACATCCATGATAAAGCCACCTGCAATTAATGTACAGGTAATGGTAGGTCTGTAAATTTGTGTTTGAAAGAAAGAATAACTAATTACAAGTTGATCATTTTCTCGTGAAGTCTGTTTGCTTAACCAACACATTCTGCATATGTTTTGAACATAAATGTATAGACGAAGGAAAAGATGCCAAATGAAGATCCAGAGAAAAATAGGATTCTTGACAAAGAATCTGACAGAAGCTTTGTAAAGCAGCAAGTGATCGTTAACCAACAGCAAAAAGATATTAAGGTATGAACCAATCAAATTAGATGTATTCTCTGTCATCTCTGACAAATTCCTTCCTGTTTTCTGGCATTTAAGCTGATAATATTTTGATAAGGATTATTTATTACAGGCACTAAAGCACACTCTTTCTGCTACAAAAGCTGGTATGCAGTTCATGCAAATGAAATTCAATGAAGAAATTCACAATCTTGGTAGGTACTTAAGCATTAAGTATTTAATTAGGGTGTGAAGGTTGGGCTCCAACGTTGTGTTGCTTTGAATAAAAAAAATTTAGTTACGCTTTCTCACTTTTACTAAGTGTGTGTACAACAGGCCTCCATGTTCATGGACTAGCATATGCTGCTTCTGGTTATCATAGTGTCCAGGAGGAAAATCGGAAGCTTTATAATCAAGTACAGGACCTAAAGGGTAATGTTTTTGCTTCTTGTTAGTATGCTCTTACTTGTATTATTCTTATGCCACTACTTTTAAGTAGATTAAATTTTTTATACTATATTTAATCAGGAAGCATAAGGGTCTATTGTCGCATCAGACCATTCTTGCCAGGGCAGAATAATTACTTGAGTACTGTGGATCATATTGATGACGGGGTTATAACAATAAACACTTTGTCAAAGAATGGAAAAGTACGGAAATCTTTCAACTTCAACAAAGTGTTTGGGCCTTCGGCGACCCAAGGTTAGATCTTAATTATTGGTTATTTCCCCTGGATACTGTCTGAGGTTTGCAAAATCTTCACATTTTATTATCATCTAATTGCAGATGAGGTATTTTCTGACACCCAACCACTAGTAAGATCGGTCCTTGATGGTTATAACGTTTGCATTTTCGCCTATGGTCAAACAGGATCAGGGAAAACTTACACTATGGTAAGATAGTAGCCATCCTTTTCCATGTTCTCACTTGTTTCTGTTTGAAAGATGAATGCCCGTTCTTGATTTTGTCTGTTATGTTGTATAGAGTGGACCCAAAGATCTCACGGAGAAGAGCCAAGGGGTGAACTACAGGGCCTTAAGTGATTTGTTCTTAATTGCCGAGCAAAGAAAGGATACTTTCTTCTACGATGTGTCTGTCCAGATGATAGAGATTTACAATGAGCAAGTCAGGGATCTTCTTGCAACTGATGGATTGAACAAAAGATATCCTTTATCTAATTTCTTGTCTTATAAAGTGAATTATTAGAATCTGATTGTGTCTACAAATCAGAATCACCATGGGAAATTACGTTCCATTTTCTTTTAACCATCATGATGAATGATTTTAGTTAAATAACGTCATTTATAGGATTCCTTTACTATGAATACGTTAGAAATCCGAAATAGTTCCAAGACAGGACTCAATGTACCCAATGCTAGTGTGGTCCCTGTCTCTTCAACATCCGATATTGTTGATCTGATGAAGATTGGGCAAAGGAATCGTGCAGTAGGTGCAACAGCACTTAATGACCGCAGCAGTCGTTCTCACAGGTGAGCAATCTGAAACTAAATTTCATGTTAGTGAAGCTATTTTTTTACTAAACTTGGTTATTGCAGTTGTTTAACAATTCATGTCCAAGGGAGAGATTTGGCTTCTGGAGCTATTCTTCGAGGTTGCATGCATCTCGTCGATTTGGCCGGAAGTGAGAGAGTTGATAAATCCGAAGTGACCGGTGATAGACTAAAAGAGGCTCAACACATCAATAGATCTCTTTCTGCATTGGGTGATGTGATCTCGTCTCTCGCCCAAAAGAACTCACACGTCCCCTACAGAAATAGCAAACTCACACAACTGCTTCAAGACTCACTCGGTAAGAACTTCAGGCCGTAAACTGACTTATTGTCTTTCTTAAAACATTATTCTCAATCCGCGGTCCAATATAGGTGGGCAAGCAAAGACATTGATGTTTGTCCACATAAGTCCTGAACCTGATGCTGTTGGAGAAACCATCAGCACGCTTAAATTTGCTGAGCGTGTAGCCACTGTTGAACTTGGTGTTGCGCGCGTAAATAAGGATTCAGCAGAGGTTAAAGAACTCCGTGAACAGGTGCTTCCTTATGTTCCTCTTTTGTAGCTTGTCCTGTACAAGCATTCCTTCTGTTCGAATGGTCGGATCACTTCTAAATAGCTTTCTCTCTATGATAGGTTGCCAATCTTAAAGCTGCCTTAGCAAAGAAGGATGGAGAACCAGTCTCCATGCAGCAGAAAGTATCTAGCACCGGCAGTCCATATAGCTTCCAATCGTCTCCTTGTAACTCTACTATTGATGCTAGAAATGTAAGGTTGGCATCACCAAATGGCATAATGAGGAAGCCAATGGAAGAAGTAGGCAACATAGAGGTAAAGCACTTACATTACGTCCCTAGCAAAAATACGAAATCTGATATTTTGGTTGCCACTTATATTATCAACGGCAAGAAAATATAAAACTCGAGATGTGATGAACTTATTATGTCTGGAGACATCCATAATCCTTCCTGAGCATTTGACACAAATCTGAAGTCATTAGGTTGAGCTAAGAGCATTCTGGTAATTTTTTTAATTTTTTTTCCTAATTTGCTAAAACTAACAGGTTCAGGGAAATAACACAAAGAGGAAAAAGAAGCAAAGTTTGGATCTAGATGATCTGCTGGGGAACTCCCCAAGCTGGCCACCTTTAAACAACCAACACGAAAACACCGTGGATGATGATGATAGAGAATCAGGCTCCGGTGAGTGGGTAGACAAGCTCATGGTGAACAAGCAAGATCCTATCGGATTCGAAAACCCATTCGTCTGCTGGAATCCTAGCAATGACAACATCCCATATCCTGAAAATAATCAGTGTGGTGTTACCAGTGATGATCTTGATGCTGGAACCAGCGATTCGTCCGAGCCCGATTTGCTTTGGCAGTTTAACCATTCCAAACATGGAAGCTTCAGCAATGGGATTGGACAAAATCTCAAGAAACCTCATGCAAAACAAACAAAAAGTCCAGAACTCAGGTAAAATCAAACTTCTAACATATTTATTATCTGGTTCTGTAACACTATATTTGTCACCATTTAAGCTATACACTTGTTCATTGTATTGCCATTGTGTATCAGGACTATGATCCCACAGTTGAGCCCTTCGCCGTCTCGAAAAGTAGTTGCTGCAGTTCCACCACAAAAGATTGGCGGCAGGAAAACTACTAAAACGAAACGAAACGCAGGGTTAACGAAGTAAGAAGGGGTGAATATAGAGAGCTTCTCATTTTTTATAAGTTTTCTTTCATTTTTTAGTCATTTATTCAATGATTATTGGTGATAAAGCAATTACTCCCAATTGCTACTATTGTGTATTATGTGATCATATATGCTTTTCTGTCTTTTCTATTTTTTTGTTTTATATTTGTTGTGATCCACAAAACCTTATGCGTATCGGGCCCGTATATCCTTGTGTGCGGGGCCGGCCCTCATGTAGAGTGAGGAGGGGCGGTTGCCTGTGGCCCCAAATTTTTGGGGGCTCATTTTTTCTTTTTTTTCTTTTTTTTAATAATAAATAAGTTTTTTTTTAAGAAATAACATATTTATTTATTTTTTTAGCAAAGAAATGACCCAGCTTAATATATTTAATCTAGCCTTAATTCTATTACAAAATATACTATATTTAGTCTAATATAATAATATAGAATTTAAAATAATTAAATAGGTCATAAAAAAGTAAATGCTACCTCAATTCTTTATTCTATGTGCACGCTTTTGTTATTATTCATCTCTATTTCTCTTTTATTCCCAAATTTTCTTGTTTACTAAACTGTTTTGAACACGACTATGTCACAAAAAATGGAGGTGAAGCGACAACTACTGTTTTTTAAAGATATATATTAAAATAGAAGACGATGAAAATACAAATATTACTTTATAGAGAGAGGCCCCATTTTTTATCACTTGCCCCGGACCTTTTTTTTCTCAGGACCGGCCCTGCTTGTGTGTACCACACCACAAGGGTATTGACATGTGTTAAATATGACTCACTTGATTTAATAAGAAATGTCATATATCAATACCTTTGTGGTGTAATACACACAAGTGTATACGAAAGTGGTACATACAAGCCGCTCCGGTTGTGGTCATATTAATTCATTGACAGGTCTGTGTAAAGTATAAATTCTGAAAAGATTCATTCTGAATGAAAGTGGTGACCATATAATTTTTTCAGTTTGTTTGCTTTTCTTTTTTTTTTTGGAACTAAAATAAAATAAAATTACTTAGTATCGATCAAATTTCTTTCTTGTTTGAAGGTTGATAAATACATTCTTAGTACTCCCTCCGTCCCACTGGAAACGACTCGTTTCCCTTATTGGGTCGTCCCACTGAAAACGACGCGTTACTTAAAATGATAAAGATTATGTGGACCACATTTAACTACTAAAAAATTAAATAATTTACATCATATAATATCACTTTCTTGATTTCCTCACCTAAAAGAAATATGTCGTTTCTAATGGGACGGAGGGAGTATATCATAAGTTCCATAATTTCTAATCTAATGAGACTATTTAACGTAACTTCGTGTGCTGTCGAAGCCCAATCCACATGGGCTTTTTTGGCACCAAACCCATCAACCTATGGATTTATTGATTTTATTGGTCGGTCCACTTAGACCCGAGTTTTTGGGCTTCTAAATCTTAAACCCACGTCCACTCTAATTACAGGCAGGTCGAGCTAGCTCATAAAATCGGACTATTTTGAGCCAATTTTGATAGCTCTATACATCTAGTCTAGCTAATAAAAACAATACTTTTCATTCTGTAGATCAATAAAGTGATTGAATCTTACAGTTAAATCTCGATAAAGTAATATTCGATAGATTAATAATCTCGCTTAGATAATAAATTTTTTCGGTCCCGATATTGGTCAATGCACTAAAATAATGTTCGATAAAGTAATAACCTCGTTAAATGAATATTTTTTCGGTCCCAAAGTTATTACTTTATCGAGGTTTGACAGTATTTGATGAATTGCCTTGTTCATCATTTATGTCCGTCCCAAAGTTGATAAATCACAATCTAATATTAAACGTGACAATAAATTATTGAAAAATTGAATTGTTGAATTGAGTATTAACCACAGGTATTTCAGTTAAACTAATGCTAAACATTTGGGTATTTGGTAATTTACCATGCCAGATTATATGCCATAAACAAATTGACAAATCGACATACACTAAACAGATTGGTCTGAATTAAATGTTTATAGTAATATGATTTTTATTTTAAAACGAATTGTCTCCTTCTGTAATAATTATTTTTGCCACACAACTACATGGGGGTTGAAAATTAATGAAAATTTGCCCTTTTCCGGAACTTCACAATATAAAACAAAACAGTTCAACAATAAGACTTATTCTAAAAAATAAGTGTTCATGTACGCGTTTAAGAGAGCTTATGAAAATAACTTATGAAAAATTGATACTCGTATCAAATCCCCCAAATAAGAAAATTTTAAATTATATTTTATTTTTTCTCTAATTAAGTGCTTATACATAAATATTTACAAACACAGTTTAGTTAATATAAGTGCTTATAGCATAAGCATTTATCCCATAAACACTTATATTATAAACATTTATTTAAGCTGTTTTTCCAAAGGGGACCTAAATCTAAAAATTGTGATATAGTTGCAAAGTCATGTAAATTCTTTAAATATATATTATTTCTCTATATCAAGAGTTACATTTTAGAAGATTAATTGGATCTAAAATCATACATTCATACTTCATCAAATCTTTGGTACTCATTGAAAAATAGCAAGATAGCATGCAATATACTTCCTCCATCTCGCCCGACTTGTCTTATTTCTTTTCGACACACAGATTAAGATAAATGAGTGATTGTGTATAAAAATATAGGTCCCACAAAGAAAAAGTGAAAGTTTATATGATAATTATTTTCTTTTTTATTAAAGCAAAGACAAAGTCATCGAGACGGAGAATAGTTTTTTTTAATGAATAAAAGATTACATTATTTCAAGCCACGTACTAGACATGCTTTATGCAATCAATAAATTAATTACAAAAACAGATTTTAGATAATATCCGCTAAATATAATTAAATTAAGCTGAAAATACAATAAGTATGAACTTTTTTCTTTGAACGGATTACGAAATGCAATCATATCCGATTCAGCCACAATTAACAATACTTTCTTTTACATTGAATGCTTTGTTATCTCACCAACTTTTCTTCACCTTCAAAAGTGACAAATTTTTTCTCCATACAGTTAAACTTCGACAAAGTAATAATTTTGGAACCGAAAAAAAATATTTATTTAACGAGGTTATTACTTTATCGAACATTATTTTAATGCATTGATCCATATCGGGACCAAAAAAAATTATTATCTTAACAATATTATTACTTTATCGAGGTTTAACTGTAATTCAATTTCAAGCGGGTAAAATCCATTTTATAGTATTAATAATATAAATTACTTATGCGTGACACATTTGGGTATAGAGGTGTCAATGGGTTAATTTATCCCCAAAATAATTCAATCAATAAACAATTTTATCTAATTTTATGAAAAGAAATTATGATTAATTACAGAAATTATAGTTTGATTACATTATCACTTACGAATAACAGCCATTTACTAGATTTAATTCTAACCACCTTTTTTTAAAGATCGTAACATAAAAAGTTATTACAATATAATCTAAATAAAATTGTCTAAAATGACGTGGACCAAATCCTTTTGAACGGTGTTACAATTAATGTAATTTTTCATATTATAATTTATATTACAATTGTATTAATGGAAATAGTTATCTCATTATATTTTGTTATACTTTTCATTTTCATTATAATACGATTTACATCACATATACTCAAATATTATGGGACGATAATATATGACTTTAATATATTACCTTCCATATATTACAATTCTATTGTATTTGATAATTTTTATTATAATTTTTGAAAACCAAATTATTAATTAAAAATGAAAATTGTGAGATCGACAATGTGCAGAAATTAATTTATTCATTTCCCCATATTGTCATAAATTCAAATTTAGCTACTTCCATTTTCGGCAAAAACGAGGTAAGAAGGACAATAAAAGTTCACAAAAGGGGTAATTCAGTCAAATACCAGCGCCAGAACTGTTGTACGTGTAAGCACATTTACAGGTGGAAGAAAATGCAAAATTTATACTACCTCCGTCCCGTCCGACTTATCCTTTTTTTTTCGATACGGAGATTAAAACTAGTGGGTGGTTACGTGTAGATAAGTGGGTGGTTGTATGTAAAAGGTAGGTCTATAAAAAAAAGTGAAAGTTTGTGTAGTAATTATTTTTCTTTTTAGGAAATAAGACAAGTCGAGTGAGACGGCCTAAAAAGATGAGTGAGTGGTTCTGTTTCTTTTCAGCACGAAAATTAAGATGAGTGAGAGGTTGTATGTAGATGAGTGGGGTGATTGTGTATAAAAAGGTAGGTTCCACAATGAAAAAGTGGGAGTTTGTGTAGTAATTATTTTCCTTTTCAAGAAATAAGACAAGTCGAGTGGGACGGTCCGAAAAGATGAGTGAGTGGTCCTGTTTCTTTTCAACACGAAAATTAAGATGAGTGAGTGGTTGTTTGTAGATGAGTGAGTGGTTGTATCTAAAAGATAGGTCTCATAAAGAAAAAAATAAGATTTTATGTAATAATTTTTTTTTTTTAGGAAACAAGACAAGTCGGGCGGGACAGAGGGTGTAGTTGTTGAAATTAAGTGCGGTTTTGAATTTCACCAACATTTCAAACAACTATACAAAAAAAAACTGCCCTTATATTTTTGGTTTCCAAATATGCCCTCGCCGAGAAACAATCCAAAAGAAAGCAACTAACACACACACAATGACACAAACCCTTTGAAAAACCTCCAAACTTTCTTTCACTTTAATTCAATCTCATTTCAATTCCGTCTGGATTTCTTCAATCTTTCAATTGCAATTCACCTCCAAGTAAAGCCACAATCCACCTATAAATACGCACAACCATTTCAATCGCTTCTGCAGTCAAATCGAGTCTGAAATTCAAGATTAATGCCTAGTAAGGGAGGGTACATGGTGGTGGCAGCGCCTCGGCACGGCGATGACAAGTTCTACAACCCGACGCACCAGCAAATAGTTCTGCAGCAACAGCAAATGATGCAGAGGCAGCTGCTCCAACAACACCACCAAAACCACCAACATCAACTGCAGCGGAAGGGTATGGCGAAGGCAAAGGCGAATGAGGAGTCTTCTTCGGCCAACCCGACCAATGTAGGTGATTCATCGATGGTGGTGGCATTGGTCGTGCCACGTTCTATTAGCCCTGCTTCGACTTTGAAGGTTTCCAACTTAGTTCGTTTGACGGAATCTGTTACTCCCTTCGTTGAGGCGCGTTATTCGGAGGTATACATAATGATTAATTTGTTTTTCTTTATCTATAGATTATTATTGATTTTTTTGTGTTTCAGTCGTTGTTTTGGTGTTCAAACCCTAAACCGCTGTTCTGCTTACAGGATAATGATAGTGCATGCACAAAATAGAATGTAAAAGTAGATTGATTTTCGATTTGATTAAGAAAATTAAGATTTTTGCACAAACAAGGCTAGTCAAGAATTGAAGATATATATATATATATATATATATATATATATTTCGACGTTTTCCTGAAATTAACTCAATGGAAAGAATTGCTGCAAATTTTTTGAGATCTGAGTTTTTGCATATAAACGAGATTTGTGATTGAGTGAGAATTTTATGTGCGTCTTGAATCCCTTGCCATAAGCAAATCAAATGTAGCCTAAATGCAAATAGAGTTGAGTAACCGGAAAATCTCATTTCTGAAATCTTGATTTTGGGTGGTGCTTCTTGTGTCATTTCTGGCAGGGCTTTTGAATTGCTTCCAAAATGGCCTTTTGATTCTTTGGCTTAATAGCCTGTCGGAACTGATTCTTGAAAATTCCGGTTCTTTTGACGTGTTTATGTTGTTGGTTTCAATGTTTACAGTGGGATTTGTTTATTTTCAAGTTTGTTCAGAAGATTAGTGAAGTAGTTCTAAAGATCGTTAGGTTCATGGTGTTTTTGGAATACATATATGCTGTTGCCATTGTTGTTCTTCGGAAGTTCGTCACACTTTTTAAAATATCGTTACTTCGCGGGCTATTTTAAATATTTATGAAGCCGCTAATTATGGAGATTTCATTAATCTGTGGTGGTTTATTTATAAGAAAAAGTTATTTTTCATTTTGGAAAAATTAGTTATGTATATCTTTAGAAAGTCATTAACATATGCTGTTAACAATGTGTTCTTTCAAAGTTCGTCACGAATGAAAGTGGTTTTTAATAACCCTATAAATCAACTTTGATTGGTCACTGGTTCGTGGAACTTTTCAAAAATATTGTTACTTTGCGGGCTATTTAAATATTTATGATACCGTTAGTTATGGAGGTTTCATTAATCCATGGTCGCTTATTAGTACAAAAAGTTATTCTTCGATATGGAAAAGTTAGTTTATATATCATTAGAAAGTCGTTAACCAATACCGTTGCCAATGTTATTCTTTGGAAGTTCGTTATTAATGAGAGTTATATTTAATAACCCTTTAAATCAACTTTGATGGTCAGTGATTCGTGGCACTTTTCGAAATATTGTTACTTCGTTGACTATTTTTTAAGTATTTTTATGTAATTGTTAGTTCTGGAGATTCGTTTATCCGTGGTTGCTTAATTTTCGGCCTACTTTTTCAGAAAAAAACAATTGAAGTACGCGACAAAAAACTAATTATTTGCACGTGTCTTATTTTGTTGACAGGTAAATGCAAGGGGACTCAGAACCCCAAGGGTGGGTTCACATAGTTTCTTTTACTTGGAGGATCTGTGGGAATCTTTTAGAGAGTGGAGTGTGTATGGAAGAGGAGTACCTCTGTTGTTGTACGGAAGAGACCCTATCCAACAATATTATGTTCCGTTTCTATCTGGCATCCAGTTGTACGTTGATCCATCAAAGGTTTCTAACCAGATTAGGTGAGTTTTAACTCAACTAAGATTGGTTCCGGTAATTGTCGTCAGTTATATGGCTATAGTACTCCTAATTTTTTCAGTATCTTTTATATCCTGTAATTTATATTACTAGTCAACTTGCTCCGAATATCATGTCAATGACTTCTCTAGTACTTAACTTCATTTAGGTAAATCTTCCACCCTAAAAGAGCTAGCAGGCCTGTTTAAATCCAGGAACTAACTACCTATATCGGTGCTATTTGATGCTGACTTTACTGAGGGCTGACTCTTTGTTATGTTTATTAATTGAAACTTTATATTCTATAAACAATTAATGCAAAATGTATGCCCTTATTAGATTTTGTCTACCTCCGACTATGACCCGTGTTTCATCTTAGTTGGACTTTCTAGAAAACTCGAATACGTGGCCAATGAGGGTGGAACTTGTGAGTTTAATGTTTCCTGAGTTATACTTTGGCTTGTTTCTCACTTGTTTCTATCTCCTTCAAAACTTCAGGGCTTAATAAATATAAGTAGTGGTCTTTCGACTTTCATTTTGTACACTTTTTTTTCGTTACCTTCACTCCTAGCTCTCATATTTTTTTATTGAAGTGGAAAACCTAGAAACAGGCTTAAGATTGGAGTCATGAATTTATATGCATGCATGCAATGTGGAAGTAAAAGCGAACTGACTTACACCAGATCCTAATATCATTTCACTAATATTGCTAACTAGTATCAAATACAAATGCCCCCGACCCTGACTGTTTTCTTCTTTTCCTGGGGAGCAACACGGAAGTGTTTAACAAGTGATAACTTGAAAAGTATGGAAAACGAGCGCAACAAGTGTCTTTTGCCTAGAAGATTGTTTTTCTAGTACCCCTTACATTTTCTGATTCGTCTTCCTGACTAGGTATATGGTATCTCCAAAAATCATACTCCCTCCGTCCCATAGAAAGTGTCTCCCTTTTCTTTTCGGGGTGTCCCATAGAAAGTGTCTCCTTTCCTAAAAAGAAAGTGGGCCCTACACCTTTACCAACTCAAATCAATTCAAAACAATTAATTAATTGCATGAGTCTCACCTCTCTACCTCACAAACCAATTCTAAATAATTTATTAATTGTATGGATCCCACATCTTTACCAACTAAAATAACTCTCCTAAAACTCCGTGCCCCATAGAAAGGAGACACTTTCTATGGGACGGAGGGAGTACTATAGAAGGTACAGAATCTTATGTCAAATCACATCTGAAGTGCAGTCTCTTTATTTAGACATGTATTTACGTGTTATTCTCGCTTATCCTTTTAAATAGTTAATAAATCCAAGTTTTACTTAGAATCGCGGAGTTGGGTCTCCAGGAATCTTCCATAGTTCATTATTGTCATATAGAAATTGTATTTTCTTTCGTACACTTTGTCAATATGTTTACTGCACAGTATTTCCAGAACTCTACTAACCACTTTTGCTTGTAATCTTATGAATACATTATATTACTTATTCATGTAACAACCGATGACGATAATCTAGGATGACCTAGGTATTAATTTTCCTATATTTCTCAATTCATTTGCTTTCAAATTGGACTCTCATAATTTTGGCATCTTTAGACTAGTTTTTTAATGGTTTAGAGAATGGTAAATTTGATCCATATATATCAACTTACGTTTCCAAATAGTAAATATGGTATTACACATTATTCCTTGTTTTCAAGCCTTCTTCATGGAGCTCTTCTCTCTTCTAAGATATTTGTTCTGGCTGGTTGGATCTGTAGATTTGTGGTTTCGTGCGTGGAGTATATGTTTTCTCTTTCTCTGGACATGTAGTAGCTATGTAGTTATTATATAGCATGCGTCATACTTAGTTTTTGTAAATTCTAATAATAGAAATGTTGATGCTTCTCATGGACAGTTCATATTCCATAATTCATTATGCATATAGTATCTTCATTAAACTTCCACTATAACCACTCAGGTAAATTCGTGCCGAATTGTGTAGGTTGACGAGTAGTTCTGGGAGCAGCGGCAACTGGAAAGGAAATTCACGCGTTGATTCACCTGGCCTACCGTTATTTCAGTTTTTGGAACATGAACAACCTTACAATCGCAGACCGTTAGTTGATAAGGTATCTAATCTAAATGCTGATTTTGCATCTTTGTTTGCATCCCATCAAACAATTGATTGAAGATGTTGGCAACTCCTGCGTAGATATCATTACTAGCTTCCCAATTTCCTGAGCTTAGCAAGTTCAGGAGCTGTGATCTGCTACCAACTAGTTGGATTTGCGTTGCTTGGTATGTTCTCCGTACCCCAAATTTTATGTTATTCTTGTGAAGCAATTGAGTAGTTTTTTTATGGATCAGGTGTAATACTTGTTACAGGTATCCCATTTATAGAATTCCAGTCGGCCCGACACTGCAAGATTTGGATGCGTCCTTTTTGACATTCCATTCGTTATCGACACAATCTAGAAGTACGTACATATCTTTTTCTTTACCGGTCTTTGGCCTTGCTTCGTACAAGCTTAAAGCTACAATCCTAACGACGGAGATCTAATAATGCAGGTATCACCCCACCACCCCAGTTCCATCTAGCAAGTACTCGATATGCTTGTGGCTTTATTGATCCAACCGCAAGAATATCTTTACCGGTGTTTGGCCTTGCTTCGTACAAGCTTAAAGGATCGATTGTAAGTCCCTGTGGACCTGAGGAATGCCAACAAGAAAACAGTCTTCTGCAAGCTGCAGACAATTGGCTTCGATCGTTGCAGGTTGTGCTGCCCGATTACCAATTCTTCCGGGCACACCACTCCCAATGGCGATGACGGGCGCCCCGTATAATTTTTTTTGGAAATGACCGGCTTTAGACTACATGACCACCAAATATCCTGGTAAAGATGCATGTTTTACTAGTTTGGTATGATTTCTAGTGGTTGGATTCTGAAAGATGAGATGATAAATAGAGTTGAAAGTGGTTGAGATGGGAATGGTCAGCTGAGATTAGTATTAGTAATTGAATGGCTGACTGGTTTTTGTGATGAAGAAAGTATATGTAAGTTGTATTCTTACAACGGTTATAAACCTCAAAACTTCTATACATCTTTTTACAAAACGCTTCTTGTCTTTTAAATCTGTCAGACTCATAAGGCCCTGTTTGGTTGTAACTAAGGAATGAAATCAGAAATATTTTAAAGAAATCATTTTTCACATGTTTGGTTCGTAAAGTTTCGAGAATGAATGGAATGTGATATATATCCCTCCCCATTCAGGAAGCCCTCTTGAGGACTTTCCTCAAACCCTTTAAGATTGAGGGGTTGAGAATTTGATTCCGAATTTTCTTTTTCACTCACTCTCGCTACATATAAAAAAAGAAATTCCTAAAATTAGAAATTAGGGTTCATAAATTGGGAAAGAGGGTCTTTATATCCCCAAATTTGTGTTCTATTTTATAAGTGAAAAAATTATTGAAAATATATATTTGATTTCATTTCTTCGATCAAACCAAACATGTATTGGAAATGAAATCATTCATGTTGTAAACCAAACGACTGATTTTAGGAATTGTTAATTCATTTCATACTGTTATATTTGACTCTTGATTCCAATTTCATTTCTTTCTATTGTTCTAATCTTGAAATACATGAAAGGGTGTTTTATTTTGAATTAACATCAAATAATTTTGTTTTGACAATATTAATATTACCATTTAATATTAGGCAAAAATTACTATGCGGCGGATGTAGGAACATCCGGAACATCCGGGTGCAATTGACCCAATTTCATGACCTGTTTTCGGTGATTCAGATTCACAAATAAAATGCTTTATATATTATGTGCCAGATTTATTACAATAATGCTTTATAGCTAAACGGTAAGCTTAGTACTCAGTAAACAGAATCACTCATCTCACGCGATCAAAAATTTATTTGGCAAGCTGAATTTATTTAGCAATTTATTTAGCAAGCAAACTCAATAACTACTAACTTCGCGTTTGAGTTAAAATCTAAATTTAGATGTATTCATCCTCCCTCTACACCTGATGATTGTCTCTGGACCAACAATTTGAGCCTACCCATTCATCACATATCTTTTCAATGTTGACTGAGCTTTGTTAGTAAACTTGTCCTGAAGTTTTGTAACCACTAAGTTCTTATACTCAAGAGAGTTTTCACAAGTGTTTCACTGACTTTTGAACTTAGAGTAAAACTAACACGCAATATTGCTATCAAATGTATCTCCCCTATACACATGAATCACTCTTTTAGGGACCAAGAATTGGCATCAGACCGGTGGAACCGCTATGTGTTGTCTGTCACATATGGTTAGCCTTGGGTGGTTGAACTCTCATGTGTGATTTACATGCTATTACACAGGAGCGGGGTTTACTCGTCATCAAAAAAAAAAAAGAATTGGCATCAGACCTAGGTTCTTATAGATCTACTGCATAACCAACATCACACACAACATCAGTTCATTACTTGTGGGTGTGAAATAAAACACGAGATTGAAATATCCAATTACAAAATTACTCGACCAAAGTACAAATCCAAATGTGTCTTTGATGAAAAGAACCTAAGCATGATGATCGTGGTGTCTTATCACAATGCATAATACATTGGCTGGCTTTTATAACTATATACTTACGACTCATAGAGATCCGATCGACCAACCAATATAAAGGAGGAGCTGCATCGCTGAAACTATTCACGTCAAGAGATGATTAAATTTATCAGCAGACAGTCAGTGAGGCAGTTTAACAATGGCCCTTTTTCTCTCTCAATAATTAGGCATCAACAAAGTGAAATGGGAATAGGCATATCATGCTTCCTCACAAGTCATCAAGAATGGTGGATAACAGCAATCCCTGTACGAACTCGGACCTTCTGCCCATCTCGTTGTTCCTGTCTGTCGACAGATATGGTGGTAATCTGCAACCAAAACGAGCGCCAAAAGGAAATATGTTATGGGTGGTGGCCTCACCATCTTGCAGAGGTATATCCAATGCAGCACAGAGATAATAATGAATTGAAAGGCCAATTTTGCAGGGAGCAGAAAATCATGAAAATACAGGGTTTTATTATCTCAGTAAGACGATACAAAAAACCTCACCTCCAACCAGCACACGACTGCCCTACCCATACTACTACCACAAAGAATATACGGATTTATTAGAGTAATGCAAGAGTAAACAAATGAGATAATTCCTAATTGACAACATTCAATTAGCACCTAATGAAAAGCTTAAATAACAAAATTTGGTTCCTGTTTAATGTGATTCCAGTAGAGGCAAGGAAACCCGTTGACACTGGTTTTTCAGCAACATCAAGATAATTAGCGTTTGATAAGCAAAACAAAAGGATATCAAGCAGAGAAAAAAGTTAGGAACAGATTCATTGTGGTTGACGAAATGAGCTGAAATTAGAATCTCATGGTGGTGGCTGAGGGATTACATAAGGCCACAGGCACAAAGAATTGGAAGGTTCACTTGAAGCTTGCTAAAACGAAATAGAATAAAGGTACTAAGTATATAACAAGAAACCGTGTGGCAGCAACGGAGATAGACATTATTCGAAGGTAGACCTGTCCTTAGTTTCAGCTATATAATTAAAAAGAGATAATAAAGGTCAATCGAGCACAATTCTCATTCAAGACTAGAATATATTGATGGAATGGTGCAAAATATTGTTTTTGAATCTCAAATACTTGTACTTCTGAAAATACTTCAAAGTAAAGGAACAAGTAGCAATTGATAAGAATCCCAAACTAAAGTCCTTAGATAGCTCTATGTAGAATATACACGATACAAACAACATCTAAGAATTTACACCTACTTTCAAACCAAAAACCATTTCAAAGATTTCGAATCCTAAAAAACTGAAAATGGCATTAAAAAGATGCCTTCTGGAAACCAATGAATTTCAAATCACCCAAACATTATACCAACCATATCTTAACTATCAATCATCATCAACTGCACAGGCAAATTATCACAATTCAAGAACATTTGCACATTTTATGTATCAGCCTAGGTAAGAAATATTACGTTCCCAGTTTTAATTTGTTCTCACACAGCGCTATTTCGCTGGGAATAGAACGTATTACTCATCTGTTTCGGATTCCATAATTCAGAAATTTCACAAAAGTCATTGCCTTACCTCTCATCACAGTCATTGTGGGTACTTTTTCCTGATAAGCTTGCTTCAATGATTTGGGGTCTGTAAGCTGGTTGCGGACTATTGACAAATGACAAAATCATAGAATCAGATGCTGTATCAGAGGACGAACCAACACAAGGAGACTCCTTAACAGCACGTAAATGTTTCTCCTGCAGCTCTTTCCTCAGGAGATACATTGATGAACGAGAGCGAGCGTTACGCTGCTTCTTATTGCAGAGAGCGTATGTGTAAGTTAAGGTAAATGCAAAATGACCACATATCTGAGGTAATCATGTTCAAAATGAAGAAGTCTACATAATACTTGATTATTCGCACCTACAAACGGATATGGCCAAAATGAAGAAATCATTTTCAAAATGACCAATATACGAACTACAAACGCAATAAGAAAACTAACACTTCTAGTAGATATGGCCAAAAGGATATTTTCAAAATACTGACATGCTGAGTGATCACATGTGAAGCCATGTTTATTCGCACCTTTTTAGCACAAACAGGGCAAATCTGGAAGAAAGGAAACAAGAGTTAAGATATAATAAAGATTCTCTAAACACTAAAAGCTAAAGACAGCAAACCCTGCATGACTCAATTCCCACTAAATATTCAAAAAGCAAGAAAGACACTTACAAAGAAAAGAAGTGTTTCATTTTCATTTATCCAGTAGAAATTAAATTTCCCCCCACCACCCTAACAAAGCAGCACTTCCCAGCATTAGCAGCTAGTAACTCGATCTAGTCCATCATCTCTTTTTCCTCTCATGTTATCTACTATCATTTGGAACACAATGCTAAAAGTCCAGGCTTTGGACTTTTGGCCATCTTCATCAATCAAATGGAAACCAGCCTTATGTTTGGTCCGCACCATGCAGACCAGCTAAGAGTACAGATTACTTCTGATACTAAGAACTAACCAAATCACCCATTTAAGCATTCATGATTCTTTGTAACATCCAACAGTGTTATTAAACAAAGCAACATAGCTGTCTTGTTGTTAATAATTAGGGATTTGTCCTATATTGAGTAAACCATCAAATACTATTAATTTAAATGTATCAAATGAAAAAATATGAATCTACCAGTTCGGAAAATTCGAGGTCCACCAAGCTAATTGGATAGTCAAACCCACATAACTAGCTAGAAAATTAGAAACTCTATTTACATTCTGTAACATATTATAATCCCTTAGTTCTTGTAATACACAATCAAGTTCTCCAGCACCCTTCTCGGACTCAGACAGAAGATAAAAGCCGAGCAGTGTGTCTGAACAGAAACTGTCTCCATAAGATAATGTCATTCAACATCGCAAGAATTTCCACCCCAAACACTAATTTAGGATGATGGATCCATTTCGCCTTGGCCGTAAACTTTATTATCACTATCCATCATCATAGTTAAAAATCCCTAACATGGCAAAATACACTTGACCAGAAACACATACGAACCAAGAGAAAAGGAGAAAGTCGTGATTACCCCGGGCCTAACCTCCATCCGGTGATCGGCATCAATGTGGCAGCACAATCCCAGAACATCGAAATCCTCCGTGCAAAAGGGGCATGCCATTTCTTCCAATTTCTCATCAATCTCAACATCGTTGACCTCGTCCCCATCGTACTCGCCTTCCGTCTCCTCATCCTCTTCATTATAATCACCTAAAAGAAAACCCAGACATCCATAAAATGAAAAACAAAATCTAATCAGTATAAAAATCATCAAAATAAAGAGGAAAATGGTGAAGTATTTGCAGGATTAAACACTCACCCGTGCCGGGTATGTTATAAGAGGACATCGCAATCTCCAAATCGTCGTAAAACCGATCGGCCATATCTAATTAAGGTTTAAATTAAATTATCTGAGTGGATATTCTACAAGGATTATACAGGAATTACAACAAAATCGAGATTCGGGAAAAAGGAAAAATGAGAAATTATAGAACAGTGCACTAGGGTTTGGGTATGGTTTATTGGCTTTATGCCTTCTGAGCAGCAACAAGGTAGAGAGAGAGAGAGAGAGCGCAAAGTCGTGGAAATTGGGGGCGATGGAGTCGGCGATTTAGAATTGTGGATCGGCTTCCAAATACTCGTCCACTCCCGCGTTATTTCATCAACGGCCGCGACTTTATTTGGTAGGTGGATTCGTCAGCCCTTCTATGTATCCCTTGTTCCGAATATATTTTTAAATAGACGAGGTTCTTTTTGAATTTAGTGAAATACATTAGTATAGAATATTTTCAATGCATCATCAATAAATATTATGTAAAAGTCATGCATGATTTCATAGGATTCTAAGAAGGTTGTAGACTTATAAAAGTTTCATAGGATTCTAAAAAGGTTGTATACTTATACAAAGATGTATAGATAGTGACAGTTAGATCGAAACGAGGTTGTAGACTTATACAAAGATGTATAGATAGCAACAGTTAGATCGAAACATAATCGACCGTTCTTTGTAAGAATAGGGCTATAAATTGCTCAATTTCTAAGAAAACAAAAGTTTATATTGTTTTTGGAAAAATTGCCTTAAATTAAGCTATGAACACTCTTAACTATATTTTTAAGTGGAATTGTCCCTCCATCCAACGCCTAAGGATCCTCTATCCCACAGATTGGTGGGACACTTGGTGGCCCACCAATCACGCGACGCCCGCGCGCATTGGTGGGGCCACCTTTTTAACACTCAAATATTAATTTATTGACTTGGGAGGCCCTCCACGCACGCGTGCGTGCGCGCGTGATTGGTGGCGCCACTAAGCTGGCCCACCAATTGTGGGATAGAAGATCCGGGACTCCCATCCAACTCCGTCAACACCAACGCGGATCTTCTGTCCCAAAATGGGAGGAACACTTGGTGGCCCACCAATCACGCAACGCCACGCGTGCATTGGTGGGCCCCACTCAATTAAATTAATACTCCCTCCGTCCCGATAATAATGTCCCGGATGGACTTGGCACGTATATTAAGGAAGGAATAGTAATTGAGTAAAGTGGTGGGTCTCTATTTATTAACAAACATAATTAATTACTAATCCATATTTTTTTCTCTCTCCTCTCTCCTACTACACATTATTAAATTCATGTTTTCTCCTCTCTCCTCTCGTGTTGGCGGCAGAACTGAAAAAAATTGAAAGGAAACAACAAGTTCATGCAAGGCGGCAGAAATAAACTTAAGGCGGCAGAACACAATTGAAGAAAAATCCTTATACAATTGGCGGCAGAATACAATTAAAACCATTAGAATTTGTCCAAGAAATTCAAATTGAAGTGCAGCTAGCCACAACACCTATATAAATCAATTCTACCATTTACAAAACATCAAACCCCGCCCCCTTCACTCTTCTTCACCATAACAAAAAAAATCCAAAAGCAGAGAGCAGCCAAGAAGACAGAATTTGAGGAAAATTCAGCAAATGACAAGAAGACGGAAAGACCTAACTACAACAGAAAGGAACTAAATCGTTCACTTCCTCCTCTCGCAATTTGAAGGGCCGATGGGGATCCGGTTAATGGCAAGATCAACGAAGTCGCTCATCGTGGGGTTCTTTGTCGGAAGAGCTGTCTCCGTCTTGGGCCAAAAAAAAACAGAGAGAAAATGGTGAAGCCATCTATTTACAAAGTTCCAAACCAAACACACGAAGAAGCAAAAGAGTTATTCTAGACGTTGAATTAATTCAGGGCTTGGAGTTTTTAAAGCGATCCACAATTAGAAGACTCGCAAGCGGGATAAACACAAGTAAGAGCACTGTCGGGAGATGAGTTAAAGTAGGTCTAATCAAAGCTCATACAAGTGCTATTAAACCGAGCCTCACCGCCCCAAACAAATTGTTGAGGTTGCAGTTTTCACTTGAAGCATTAGAGTTTGATAGGATTCTAAACAGTCTACGGTTCAAAAGTATGAACAACACAATTCACATTGATGAAAAGTGGTTTTATATCACTAGGGCAGCGCACAGATTCTACTTAATACCAGGAGAAATGGAGCCACATAGATCATGCCAAAACAAAAGATTCATACAGAAAGTAATGTTCATGTGTGCCGTTTGTCGCCCCCTATTTGGGGAAGATGGCAGTGTTCTATTTGATGGAAAGATAAGCATCTTTCCATTCACAAGGCAAGGCAGCTCTAAGAAGTTCCAAAAACAGAATAGCAGGGACATTAGAAACAAAGGCAATACATCCACTACCAAGGAGGTGATCAAGGATTCGCTTGATCACCAAGGTATGGTCTTCTACTTTTTCTTGCCAATATTGCAAGGCCGAGTTGTTAGGAATATAATATAGTGCTTCGAAAATTTGTTGTAATTTAACGGTTTAACGGTTCAACACATTTGCATGTAACAGTTTAACAATTCAAGACATTTGCATGTAACGTTACGAAATTTCGTTTTTCTTAAGGAGAAATATGTTAAATGTGCAGATAATTCCTGCTATTAAAGAAAAATGGCCTGCATTTGCATCAAAAACAATTTTCATACAACAAGACAATGCAAGGCCTCACATTAAAGACACAGATACAGAGTTCAGAGCTGCTGCAAGCTCTGATGGTTTTGATATTAGAATCATTATTCAACCTCCTAATTCCCCTGATTGTAATGTGAATGATCTTGGATGATTTAGAGCTATTCAAAGCATCCAAGTGGAATCAAACAGTTATAATGTTGATCAATTGGTGGGTGCAGTGATAAGGTCTTTTGAAGACTTATCCCCTATGACATTAAACAAGGTGTTTTTATCTCTACAAGGCTGCATGGTTGAGATCATGAAGGTTAGGGGTCACAACACGTATAAGATTCCCCATTTGAAAAAAAATCAGCTTCTCTCTCAAGAGGCACTACCAGTAGATCTACAAGTTCCAATGAATCTGGTTGTGGAGTGCATAAACTACATGCTAGAGAATGGTATAATTGAAGATACACTAAACATTAGGCAAAGGTTGGGCATTGTATAATCTGTAAGTAGTAAAGGGCAGAATCAGGAAATGTCTTTTGTAATCTGTAAGTAGTAAAGGGCAGAATCAGGAAATGTCTTTTGTAATCTGTAAGTAGTAAAGGGCAGAATCAGGAAATGTCTTTTGTAATCTGTAAGTAGTAAAGGGCAGAATCAGGAAATGTCTTTTGTAATCTGTAAGTAGTAAAGGGCAGAATCAGGAAATGTCTTTTGTAATCTGTAAGTAGTAAATAGCAGAATTAGGAAATGTTTTCTTTTTGTAACTAGGAAATGTCTCTTTAATAATTAAAGCTTGTATACACAGCTTAAGCTGTGTAAACCTTATGAGCTTAATAATTGTGCAACTTACACATCATTCTAGTTGTGTACAGACACATTAAGCTTCATAAGATTCATAAGATTCACTCTTTTTATATCAATATACCACAATTCGTCGCAAGCAATGAACAACAACAACAACAACACATGGGGAGCTTAACACGGAGGCAAATTGGATAAGTCCAAGAACAACGAGACAAACTTAACAATAAACTTAAAAAAACACGGAGGCAACCGAACATTCGCAAGCAATGAATACCAACAAGTCTAGTAAAAAAACGCGAGAGGCAATCGAACATTGCCGCAAGCAATGAATAGCAACAACAACAACACGGAGGAACTTTAACAAGTCTCATTACACAATTAATCATGACTTGAATCATAATTTGCATGTAGAGACATTATTATCATTTTAGACCACAATTAACCAATTCCCGTCAAGTGCTCTTAAAGGAAATAACAATTGCATTTAAAAAATAACGGGTTTCGAATTGACCAAAGTTAAGAGTCGAGGCAACAGAGGTGCGGAATCGATTGATCGCCTTCATCCTCCAACAGATCGAGGAAGCTTCAACGTGCCTTAGCGACCGGACGGGGACTCGAAGGACAAACCGGGGGGTTGTTTCATCACCAGATCCGGAAGTCGACGAAAGTGTTCTCTTATTTGGAAAAGCATACCGCTCTAAAGCCTCCTTGAATCGTCGTCTCTTCATCCGTTGTGCTTCCTCCGCGCCGGAAACCGTCGACTATAACATTCGGCCACCGTCTCTCTACTCTGGGAAGAAGTCGCTCGCAAGAACGCGGCGACAATCTCCTCACCGCTCGGACTGCGTAATCGTCGGCCACGGTTTCGTGTGTTTTCGTATCGTCGTTGACGTGAACGGCCCGAGGTTGGACATCGCTCGGAACCTTTTTTCGGCCGACCGCAAACTCGTACTTCGTCATCGCGGCGATAGAGAGCGGATCAAGGGTTTTGAGGGCGGCGGGGAAAAGGAAGAGAGACGAGATACGAAGACAGAGTAGTCTAGAGATCTCACAGTGCAAATGAGAACCCATATGTAATTAGGGTTTGCATAATGACCAAAATGCCCTTACTTACCATTTAATTACTTTCCTTTTTTGGTCGGACATAAATATTGGGACGTCCGAAATGGCATTCGGGACATTATTATCGGGACGGAGGGAGTATTTGATTTTTAAAAAAGTGGCCCACCATGCACGCGTGGCGGGCGTGATTGGTGGAGCCACCGAAAATGGGCTAGATGATCTTCTGGCCGTCAACACTCATGACTGTGCAAAAAAATAATAATCATATATAATGAGATCTTGTTTCAAGGTTCATTATTAAAAGTAATATGTCACCTACATGTAGCAAATGGCATTCCGCCAGAGAAATAAAGCTCTCAAGATAGGCTCCGAGCTTCAAATAACATACAACTATGAGACTTCATCTCATATGTCTCCTCGTGTGGAACTCCATCTACACTGAAGAAAGCAGGGAAGGGAAGTGATGTATCCACCAGAAGAACCCAAGTCATGTCACCTGCAAGAGGCGGGAGGACGACCTCTTCCGACTGATCACCAGCGTTGAAAGCAACAAACAAGTTGCCATGCTTGTTTGATTGGCTTAAATCTGCATCAACATCCAAAGTCATAGCTAAGAATTTGCAGGCGGGATCATCCCACCTTGGTGGGGATTGCTGCCTTCCACGCCATTCGATGCTATCTTCATTCAGAAAGCCCCTCTTCTGAAGAAGATCACTTCGCCTCATCTTCAATGAACTCAAAAATGAAATGAATTGAGTCATCTGAATACCAAAGCCTGTTCTTAAGGCCTTCCAATCCAAAGGTTTTCTGTCACCGTATGCTGGAGAACCTCCAGTGGATAGGCCACACTCGTCACCCATGTTAAGCACAGGGACACCCAGAGAAATGAACAAGATGAAGAGGAAATTGCGAATCTGCTTAAGTCGCGTCTCAAGCACAACAACTTTGTTTGTGGCTCCTTCTTCCCCACAATTCCAACTCAGTTCTGAAGTGTTGGTGAAGCTGACTAAGTCGACTAGAGTTAGCCCTGTATTTCT
Source organism: Lavandula angustifolia (assembly GCA_028984105.1). Taxonomy (NCBI): domain Eukaryota; kingdom Viridiplantae; phylum Streptophyta; class Magnoliopsida; order Lamiales; family Lamiaceae; genus Lavandula; species Lavandula angustifolia. Next base: position 28,537,705 of record CM054816.1, on the reverse strand, counting down.
CGTAACGTAATTGAAAGAGAATGCAGGTCCTCGCCCCCACCAAAAGAGATCCCCGCTACCACAAAGCCGTGTAGCAAGTTTGCTGATTAGACCATCACCCCTTACGAAGTTCTTCACATCCACGCTATACTTTGAGTTCATCTCCGCCCATCTCTGCCAGTGAGGAAACTTAACTTCCTTTGTCTCCAAATCATTTGGATCCCATGAGTCTGCAATTAACTTCACTTTTGAAAGTAAAGGATCCAGAGCAATTGCTTCGACCAGAGGAGGGCGGGAGAGAAACTCACCCCGGGAACCTCTAGTCAGGCACGATGCATTGATGAAACAGAAACCATCAACATGAAACTCAGTTACCCAATAATGTAGACTCTCTAAGACTAGTTGCTGAACAACAGGGTGGTTGCAATTTAACGCATTCATGTCAATCTCTTTAAGCGCTCCAACCTCACCAATATGGGTGAAAACAACTTCCATCAAAACCTCTATACCACTAGCATGTAGTGTCTTAACCATCTCCTTCATGGATGATGGGTCGCCATACAAGCTCCCAGGAGAAAAGAAATGCCAGGGGAAATACGGCCCGTTTTGCTCATCAAAAGGGAAGACCGGTTCTAACAGGATGGCATTCACACCAAGATCTTTGAAATGATGTAATTTCTCAGCAATGGCACAGAAACTACTATCTTTTGTAAAACGAGAAACATTCAGTCTATATACAATCATCTTCTCCATCGGTAAGTTAGGACGAACTTCACCACTCCAATCAAATGCAGGCTCCTCACACAATTTTCCAAGCCACTGATTCAGTCCAAAGGGTTCAATAACCTTCGCATATGGATCCAACAATACGCGATCCTCCTCGTTGTTTCTACAACGATAACCATAACTCACAAAGGGCATACAGGTATACAGCAAAGCATGCCAAACATCACCTGTGCGATTGATGTAGGGATCAAGATCAATCTCCAAACCAGGTTTTTCAGCTGATTTGTCTGCATACAGACACAGAACAACATTCTTAGCATCACGGGAGAAAAAGGCGAAGTTTACCGATCCACCTTCCGAAAAGGAAACACCCAACGGAGAAGGGTGTCCGGCACCAAAACCTACCGGCACTGTGAAATTTGTGCTCCTGTGGCTTCTGATGGTTGAACCCGACTCCGTCTTGAGTAGAAAAGAGACGTGGAAAGGCGCCAAGTTTTCCTCAAACTCTAACTCGACAGCATCTCCAACAAACCGGGTTTCACTACTTTCCCACATCATCCACAGTTCCCCCTGCCCCCAGCAAGATCCCAACTCGACATTAACACCATATCTGCTATTCTTCTTTTTGACGATTACCTTCAATTCACCCCCAAACTCTGTCCTAAACCGATAACTTGCTACCCTTTCCGAGGTTTTTACATCCCAACCGGCCAATACTTGACGATTATCAGAAGAAATCCTTTCGGCGCGATATAATGTTTTCTGTTTGAAACCCAACTTATGAAAATTCCCAGTGCAAGGGAATAGAGAAGCCTCAGCGCTTCGCATCACATGTATTATTGGTAGCGTAGCCATTCAGATAATTAAATGAAACAATTTAAATCAAATAGCTAAAAGAATTATCTTCTCAATAGGCGATTCCGCTTCTGCAACAGCTATGTTCTCTGGGACAGTTCCGCTGGCCGTTGGTTAGAGGATAAGATGAGATTGAAGTGGAATTTGGGAAGAATTGGGGAATTAGGATTTCCGATGCGATTTGTGGTTGTGTTATCAAAACCAGCCCGGCCCGGCAGCTTGTACAGATCCAACCGCGACCCGGTGGAAAATCGGGATCGAGTCGATGAAAACTCGTTTTACGATTCGACCGTTCAACTCGTGATTCGGACCCGGTTAGATCGGTTCGACTCGGTAGAATATGTAAAAAAATTAAAAAAATGAATACTTAGAAATTGAGAAGGGTGGTCGCCGGAGTATTTGCCGGCATGCATATATTCACCGGCTTGAGGTGGTTTCAATAAATATGACAGCGGTCATAGATTTGGGGTGTGAGAGATATGTGGATTCGGAGTGTGTGATGGGTCTGGATTCGCGAGATGCAGTTCGACAGGTTTGGTTGAGCTTGAGCAAGAAAGAGAGTGATGGTGGATGGGTGCTAATATGGTGAGAAATTTTGCCGGTGATCTTCAGAAATTAGCAGTGGTTGTTGGTAAGTGAGCGGCGGCGCCTTCTCTCTCTAAGAGTTGGTTTAATTTTGAGACTTTTGAAAATGAATTTGACTAGAAAATTAAAACTTAATACTATTATATTAGAGATAAACTCAACTCAATACATAAACATCTTGAATTTATTTAATTAATTTTAAAAATGATAATAATTTTGTATATTTAAAGTTATATTTCATATTTTTAGGAATGATCATAGGTGAATTTATTTCATAATTATGATATTATTCGAATCGATCGATTGAACCATTTAATTTTGATTTTCCAGATCAACATCCGGGCCGATTTTGAGAACATTGATTTGTGGGGTAGAAGGTAATTTTCAGAATTCTAGTGGTGAGCAGATAAATCAGGAAATCCAATCGGACCAACAATCGATGGTTCTAAGCCGACACTCCTCCTGCGAGAAAAGTAAATAAGGCAAGTCGGGCGGGATGATGAAAGTGCCATAGATTAAAAATTATCCAAATACAAAATGTTTTTAAAATAAAAAATATTTTTCAGTGGGCTTAAAGCCCATCTTAGATAAAAGCCCGCCCAACAAACTGGTATCCAACTCATTTGGGAAACCCTAATCTACATAATCAACGCCTACGCCATTTTGCGCTCTCGCAATTAGCATTTCGTCCACACACAAACAAACCCTAGCAGCAGCAGCAGCCGCCGCGAAGATGCAGATCTTCGTGAAAACCCTAACGGGTAAGACGATCACCTTGGAGGTTGAATCCTCCGACACGATCGACAACGTGAAGGCTAAGATCCAGGACAAGGAAGGAATCCCGCCGGACCAGCAGCGCCTCATCTTCGCCGGGAAGCAGCTCGAGGACGGACGCACCCTAGCCGACTACAACATCCAGAAGGAATCGACGCTTCACCTCGTCCTCCGCCTCCGCGGTGGAGCAAAGAAGAGAAAGAAGAAGACCTACACCAAGCCGAAGAAGATCAAGCATAAGAAGAAGAAGGTGAAGCTCGCTGTCCTACAGTTCTATAAGGTGGACGATTCTGGAAAGGTTCAGAGGTTGAGGAAGGAGTGCCCCAACGCGGAGTGCGGCGCCGGAACTTTCATGGCGAATCACTTCGACAGGCACTACTGCGGTAAGTGTGGATTGACTTATGTCTACAATAAGGCCGGAGGCGATTAAGCTTTTGCAATTTCGTTATGCTTAATTGTCTTTTGTGAACGCTTTTCATTTTCGACTATAATTTAGAATTTTGTTGTTTATGGATTTTGGTTCAGTATTATTATGATACAATTCATTTTCTACTAAGCAACGAATGATTGAAATTGGGTGTATATGTTTTGGGTATGCGGAAATTAAATTAAGAGGTATTAGTGAGGCCGAGTGGTTGATTAGTGAGAGGTGTTAGCCAATACTCCCTCCGTCCCGTTATCTTATGTGTGGCTCAATTATGATAAAGTATGAGAGAGAAGATGAGTAAGATAATGAGAGTAAGAGAGATAGATGATAAAGTATGAGAAAAAATGTAATAAAGTAGTAGAGAGAAGATGATATAATAGGAGTAATTTTTTACCAAATTAGGAAAGTGGACTCAAATAATGGACACCCTTTCGAGAGAATGAACCACAAATAGCGGGACGGAGAGAGTACTTTGCAAGTGGATCATGAAGAATAAAAGGTTTTTCCACAATAGAAAACATTGGTTACAGTGAAGTTTGCTTCTATTAGAAGTTGTCCAAATAAAAGTCTAGCTAAATTTCTAGATACTTTGTACAATTTTTATTACTTGAATTTTTTTTATTATTTTTTTATTTGAATTTTAATTTTTTTAAAGGGTTATTTTTAAAAATTTGAAGATTTTTCACAATTTTTCATGCATGAAAAAAAATATCATTTTTGCATATGAATTATAAATTTTTAAAAAGGTTGACTTTTAAATATTCAAGAGACTTTGCACAATTTTTTTATAAATAAAAAATAAATTATTTTTGCAATTTAATTGCAAAATTTTTAAAACGTGTTAACATTTAAAATTTCTAAATACTTTCTGCAATTTTTATAACTTAAAAAAAATTATTATTTTTATAAATAATAAATAATTTAGAATTTATTTTAAAAAATTTAAAATATATTTTTAAAAAATTATAATAATTTAAAACATTTATTAAAATAATTTAAAATTCTAATTCTAATTAAATTATTATTATAAATTATTGCATTTTTTAGAAAATGGAAAACAAGACGTTTTCAATTGGACGGAGGGAGTAATATTTTAAATGTTATAAATATATTAATATATAATTATAATATTTTAAATTATAATTATAAATTATATTTTCAATGTATTCTATAATATTAATTAGCTAATCGAATATATTTTTTAATTTAAAAAAATATATATTATATTTAAATATATTACATTTTTTTTTCAAGTTAGAAAAAATGTGCAATGTCTCTAAAATACTAAAATGTGAACCCATTTAAATTATTTGCAATTTGAATGCTAAAATAATATTTTTTTTCTTATATGAAAAATTGAGTAAAATCTCTAAATTTTTAAACGTTAACCCATTTAAAAAATTAGCAAATCAAATGCAATTTTTTTTTAATTTGAAAAAAATATGCAAAGTTTCAAGAATTTTTAAAGGCTAACTACTTGAAAATATTTGCAATTCGAATTATAAAATAATACTCTCTCCGTCCCGCTAATAATGTCTCCGTTGACTTACGGAGATTAAGAAATTTTAGTTTAGTGTGTATTTTATGAGTTTTAATTGTATAAATAAAATGACATAGTTTTCGAGGAGTGGTTGGTGGAAAGAAATGATAATTATCCAAATTTTTGCAAGAATTTAGTAAAAAAGCAATCGATTTTTATTTTTTATATTTTTTTATATTGTATTTGAAGAAATAATCTAAAGTTTTTAAAAGGATAAAAATTATAATTTTCTGAGTTCGGAGCGGAACATAATAGAGTGGGAGATAGATTTTTGAAGAGAGAGAGTATAAGAATGTGGGGGTAGAGTAGTGAGTAGGGGGACCCACTTCATTTTATGTTTAAGAGTAATTTTCACTATTTTAGGAAAGATGACAAGATAATAGCGGAACCCAGACATTAGAGCAAGTAGGACAATAATAACGGGACCGAGTGAGTAATTTTTTCATTTATGAAAATTTGAACAAATTCTCCAAATTTTTAAAGGTTAACCTCTTAAAAAAATTATCCGATTGAATGCAAAAATAACAATTTATTTTTAATTTATAAAAAATGTGCAAAGTCTCTAAAATTTTTGAATGTTAACCCTTTTAAAATATTTGCAACTCAAATGTTAAAATAATATTTTTCAAATATAAAAAAATGAGAAAAATCTCTCAATTTTTAAAGCTTAACCCCTTTAAAACATTTGCAAATCGAATGCAAAAATAAACAATTTTTTTTAAGTTAGAAAAAATGTGCAAAGTCTCTAGAATTTTTGAATGTTAACTCCTTTAAAATATTTGCAATTCGAATGCTAAAATAATAAATTTGAAAATTTGAAAAATCGAGAAAAAATCTCCAAATTTTTAAAGGTTAACCCCTTTAAAAAATTAGCAAATCTAATGCAAAAATTTGCCATTCTAATTTGCAAAAATAAAATATTTTGCCATTCTAATTTGTAAATTTTTTAAAGGGGTTAACCTTTTAAATTTTGGAGATTTTCACCACGTTTCCGTATTCGAAAAAAATTATCATTTCGCCATTCGAATTGCAATTTTTGTAAAGGGGGTTAACCTTAAAATTTTGGAGATTTTCACCACATTCACATACTCCAAAAAAAAAATATTATTTTGCCATTCGAATTGCAAATTTTCTAAAGGGGTTTGTTAACCTTCAAATTTTGGAGATTTTCACCATGTTTCTCTACTCGAAAAAAAACTTATTCTTTTGTGACTCGAATTGCACATTTTTTAAATGGGTTAACATTCAAAGTTCGGAGATTTACACAACGTTTACATACTCGAAAAAAAATTATTATCTTCCCATTAGAATAGCAAATTTTTTAAAGGGGTTAACTTTCAAATTTTGGAGATTTTCACGATGTTTCCGTACACGAAAAAAAATTAATATTTTCCCATTCGAATTGAATTTTTTTTTAAAGGGGTTAACCTTCAAAGTTTGGAGATTTTCACAACGTTTACATACTCGGAAAAAAAAGTATTATTTTTCCATTCGAATTGCAAATTTTTTAAAGGGTTAACCTTCAAAGTTTGGAGATTTTGACAACGTTTACATAATCGAAAAAAAAAATTATTTTTGCATTCTAATTTGCAAATTTTTTAAAGGGGTTAACCGTCGAAGTTTGGTGATTTTCACAACGTTTACATACTCGAAAAAAATATATATTATTTTGCCATTCTAATTTGCAATTTTTTTAAAGGGGTTGTTAACCTTCAAAGTTTTGAGATTTTCACAACGTTTACATACTCCAAAAAAAATTATTATTTTCACATTCGATTTGCAAATTTTTTAAAGGGTTCCACCTTCAAAGTTTGGATATTTTCACAACGTTTACATACTACAAAATAAAAAATTTATTATCTTGCCATTCGAATAGAATTTTTTTTAAAGGGGATAACCTTCAAATTTTAGAGTTCTTCACTACGATTCCATACTCGAAAAAAATATATTATTTTGCCATTCTAATTTGCAAATCTCAATGTTTTGAGATTTTCACAACGTTTACATACTCGATTTTTTTTTTTTTTATTTTCCCATTCGAATTGCAAATTTTTTAAAGGGGATAACCTTCAAATTTTGGAGATTTTCACCACGTTCCCCTACTCGAAAAAAATATATTATTTTGCCATTCCAATTTGCAAATTTTTTAAAGAGGTTAACCTTCAAAATTTGGAAATTTTCAAAATGTTTACATATTCCAAAATTAAATTATTATCTTTCCATTCGAATAGATTTTTTTTAAAGGGGATAAACTTCAAATTTTGGAGATTTTCACCACGTTCCCGTACTCGAAAAAAGTAATATTATTTTGTCATTCGAATTTGCAAATTTTTAAAAGGGGTTAACATTCAATTTTTGGAGATTTTCACCACGTTTCCGTACTCGAAAAAAATTATCATTTCACCATTCGAATTGAATTTTTTTTAAAGGGGTTAATCTTCAAATTTTGGAGATTTTCACCACGTTCCCATACTTGAAAAAAAATATTATCTTGCCTTTCGAATTGCAAATTTTCTAAAGGGGTTAGTTAATCTTCAAATTTTGGAGATTTTCACGACGTTTTCGTAATTGAAAAAATCTTATTATTTTGTGACTCGAATTGCACATTTTTTAAATGGGTTAACCTTCAAAGTTCAGAGATTTACACAACGTTTACATACTCGAAAAAAAATTATTATCTTCCCATTCGAATAGCAGATTTTTTAAAGGGGTTAACCTTCAAATTTTGGAGATATTCACCACGTTCCCATACTCGAAAAAAAATATTTTGCCATTCTAATTTGCAAATTTTTTTAAGGGGTTACCCTTCAAATTTTGGAGATTTTCATCACGTTTCCGTACTCGAAAAAAATTATCATTTCGCTATTCGAATTGAATTTTTTTTAAAGGGCATCTTCAAATTTTGGAGATTTTCACCACGTTCCCATACTTGAAAAAAAAAATAATATCTTGCCTTTCGAATTGCAAATTTTCTAAAGGGGTTAGTTAACCTTCAAATTTTAGAGATTTTCACGACGTTTCCGTACTCGAAAAAAATTATCATTTTGCCATTGGAATTGTAAATTTTTTAAAGTGGTTAACCTTCAAATTTTGGATATTTTCACCATGTTTCCGTACTTGAAAAAGAACTTATTATTTTGTGACTCGGATTGCACATTTTTTAAATGGGTTAACCTTCAAAGTTCGCAGATTTACACAACGTTGACATACTCGAAAAAAAATTATTATCTTCCCATTCGAACATCAAATTTTTTAAAGGGGTTAACCTTCAAATTTTTGAGATTTTCACGATGTTTCCGTACTAAAAAAAATTAATATTTTCCCAATCGAATTGAATTTTTTTTAAAGGGGTTAACCTTCAAAGTTTGGAAATTTTAACAACGTTTACCTACTCCAAAAAAAAATATTATGTTCCTATTCGGATAGTAAATTTTTTAAAGGGGTTGACCTTCAAATTTTGCAGATTTTCACCACGTTCCCATACTTGGAAAAAAAAATTATTTTGCCATTCTAATTTGTAAATTTTTTATAGGGGTTAACCTTCAAATTTTGGAGATTTTCACGACGTTTTCGTAATCGAAAAAAAAAACTTATTATTTTGCGACTTGAATTGCTAATTTTTTAAAGGGGTTTAACCTTCAAAATTTTGGATATTTTCACGACGTTTCCGTACTCGAAAAAAAATTTATATTTTCCCATTCGAATTGCAAATTTTTTAAAGGGGGTTAAACCTTCAAATTTTGGAGATTTTCACGACGTTTCCGTACTCGAAAAAAATTATCATTTTGCCATTGGGATTGCAAATTTTTTAAAGTTTAACACCTTCAAATTTTGGATTTTTTCACGATGTTTCCGTATACAAATAAAAACATATTATTTTGTGACTCAAATTGCACATTTCTTAAATGGGTTAACCTTCAAAGTTCGGAGATTTACACAACGTTGACATACTCGAAAAAAAAATTATTATCTTCAAAGTTCGGAGATTTTTTAAAGGGGTTACATACTCTAAAAAATTCATACCTTCAAAGTTTGGAGATTTTCACAACGTTTACATACTCTAAAAAAAGATATTATCTTCCTATTCGAAAAAAAATTATCATTTCACCATTCGAATTGAGATTTTTTTAAAATGGTTAACCTTCAAATTTTGGAAATTTTCACGACGTTCACATACTCGAAAAAAATATATTATTTTCCCAATCGAATTGCAAATTTTTTAAAGGGGGTTAAACCTTCAAATTTTGGAGATTTTCACGACGTTTCCGTACTCGAAAAAAATTATCATTTTGCCATTGGGATTGCAAATTTTTTAAAGTGGTTAACCTTCAAATTTTGGATTTTTCACGATGTTTCCGTACACAAATAAAAACATATTATTTTGTGACTCGAATTGCACATTTTTTAAATGGGTTAACCTTCAAAGTTCGGAGATTTACACAACGTTGAAATACTCGAAAAAAAAATTATTATCTTCCCATTCGAATAGCAAATTTTTTAAAGGGCGTTAACCTTCAAATTTATGAGATTTTCACGAAGTTTCCGAACTAAAAAAATAAATAATATTTTCCCTTAAAGTGTGGAGATTTTCACAACGTTTACATACTCGTAAAAAAATATTATCTTTCCATTCGAATAGCAATTTTTTAAAGGGGTTGACCTTCAAATTTTGGATATTTTCACAACGTTTCCGTACTCGAAAATTTTTCCATTCGAATTGCAAATTTTTTAAAGGGGTTAGTTAACCTTCAAATTTGGAGATTTTCACAACGTTGACATACTCTAAAAAAAAGTTATTATCTTCCTATTCGAATATTTTTTTAAAGGGGATAATCTTCAAATTTTGGAGATTTTCACCACGTTACCGTACTTCGAAAAAAATATATTATTTTGCCATTCTAATTTGCAAATTTTTTAAAGGGGATAACCTTCAAGTTTTGGAGATTTGCACAATGTTTACATACTCCAAAAAAATATTATTTTGCCATTCGAATTGCAAATTACTTAAAGTGGTTAACGTTCAGATTTTGGAGATTTTCACGACGTTTCCGTACTCGAAAAAAATTATCATCTTGCCATTGGAATTGCAAATTTTTTAAAGGGGTTACCTTCAAATTTTGAAAATTTTCACAATGTTTCCGTACTCGAAAAAATTTATTATTTTATGACTCGAATTGCACATTTTTTAAATGGGTTAACCTTCAAAGTTCGGATATTTACACAACGTTTATATACTTGAAAAAAAATTAACTTCCCATTCGAATAGCAAATGTTTTAAAGGGGTTTTAACCTTTATATTTTGGAAATTTTCACCACGTTCCCATCACGAAAAAAATTATATTATTATTTTGCTATTCTAAATTGTAAATTTTTAAAGGGGTTAACCTTGAAATTTTGGAGATTTTCACCACCTTTACATTCTCGAAAAATTATTATTATATTCCCATTCGAATAGCAATTTTTTAAAGGGGTTGGTTAACCTTCAAATTTTTTAGATTTTCACCGCGTTCTCATACTCGAAAAAAAATAAAAATATTTTGCCATTCTAATTTGCAAATTTTTTGTAGGCACCTTCAAATTTTTGAGATTTTAAAAACGTTTACATACTCGAAAAAAATTATTATTTTGCTATTCGAATTGCAAAATTTTTAAAGGGGGGTTCAAATTTTGGAGATTTTTATGATGTTTCCGTACTCGAATAAAAACTTATTTTTTTGCGACTCAAATTGCAAATTTTTTAAAGGGGGTTGGTTAACCTTCAAAGTTTTGAGATTTTCACAACGTTTACATACTCGAAAAAAAAATTATTATTTTCCCATTCGAATTGCTAATTTTTTAAAGGGCTTAACCTTCAAAGTTTGGAGATTTTCACCATTATCCCATATTCGAAAAAAAAATTAGTATCTTGCCATTCGAATAGAATTTTTTTTAAAGGGGATAACCTTCAAATTTTGGAGTTCTTCACCACGTTTCCATACTCGAAAAGAAAATATATTATTTTGTCATTCTAATTTGCAACCTTAAATTTTTTAGATTTTCACGACGTTTTGTACTTGAAAAAAACTTATTATTTTGTGACTCGAATTGCACATTTTTTAAATGGGTTAACCTTCAAAGTTCAGAGATTTACACAACGTTTACATACTTGAAAAAAAAAATTATTATCTTCTCATTCGAATAGCAAATTTTTTTAAAGGGGTTAACCTTCAAATTTTGGAGATTTTCACCATTATCCCATATTCGAAAAAAAAAATAGTTTGCCTTTCTAATTTGCAAATTTTTTAAAAGGGTTAACCTTCAAATTTTGGAGATTTTCACCACGTTCCTATGCTCCAAAAAAATAATAATAATTTTGCCGTTCGAATTGCAATTTTTTTAAAGGGGTTAACATTCAAATTTTGGAGATTTTCACCATGTTCCCATACTCGAAAAAAAATAAATTATTTTGCCATTTGAATTGCAAATTTTTTAAAGGGGTTAACCTTCAAATTTTGGAGATTTTCACCATGTTTCCGTACTCAAAAAAAATTTATCATTTCGCCATTGAAATTGCAAATTTTTTAAAGTGGTTAACCTTCAAATTTGGAGATTTTCACCATGTTTCCATACTCGAAAAAAAAACTTATTATTTTGTGACTCGAATTGCACATTTTTTGAATGTGTTAACCTTCAATGTTCGGAGATTTACACAGTGGTTACATACTCGAAAAAAAAAATTATTATCTTCCCATTCGAAAAGCAAATCTTTTAAAGGGGTTCACCTTCAAATTTATTATGATTTTCAACACGGTTAAAAAAAACTTATAATTTTGTTACTCGAATGGCATATTTTTAAAGGGTTAGTTAACCTTCAAAATTTGGAAATTCTCACCACGTTCCCACACTCGAAAAAAAAATATTATTTTGCCATTCTAATTTGCAAATATTTTAAAGGGGTTAATCTTCAACTTTTGGAGATTTTCACAATGTTTACACCCACGAAAAAAAAAATATTATCTAGCCATTCCAATTGCAAATTTTTTTAAGTGGTTAACCTTCAAATTTTGGAGATTTTCACCACGTTTCCATACTCGAATTTTTTTATTATTATTATTTTGCCATTTCAATTGCAAATTTTTTAAAGGGGTTAACCTATTTTGCAGATTTTCACAACGTTTACATACTCTAAAAAAATTATTATCTTCCCATTCGAATAGCAATTTTTCAAAGGGGATAACCTTCAAATTTTACAGATTTTCAACACGTTTCAGTACTCGATTTTTTTTTATTATTTCGCGACTCGAATTGCAATTTTTTTAAATGAGTTATCCTTTAGATTTTGGAGATTTTCACTACGTTATCGTACTAAAAAAAATAAATTATCTTCCCATTCGAATATATATTTTTTTAAAGGGGATAACCTTCAAATTTTGGAGATTTTCACCACGTTCCCATACTCGAAAAAAAAATATAATTGACAGTCTAATTTGAATTTTTTTTAAAGTGGTTAACGTTCAAATTTTGGAGATTTTCACCACATTTCCGTGCTCGAATAAAATTATCATTTTCCCATTCGAATTGCAAATTTTTTAAAGGGGTAACCTTCAAATTTTGGAGATTTTAAGCATGTTTCCGTACTCAAAAAAATTTATTATTTTGTGACTCGAATTGCACTTTTTTTTAAATGGGTTAACCTTCAATGTTCAGAGATTTTCACAGAGTTTAGATACTCGAAAAAAAAAATTATTATCTTCACATTCGAATCGCAAATGTTTTAAAGGGGTTTTAACCTTCACATTTATCAGATTTTCGACACGTTTCAGTAGTTGAAAAAAAAAACTTATAATTTTCGGACTCGAATGGAAAATTTTTAAAGGTAACACCTTCAAATTTTAGAGATTTTCACCAAGTTCCCACACTCGAAAAAACATATATTATTTTGCCATTCTTATTTGTAAATATTTTAAAGGGGCACCTTCAAGTTTTGGAAATTTTCACCACGTTTCCGTAATCGAAAAAAAACTTATTATTTTGCGACTCGAATTGCAAATTTGTTAAAAGGATTAACTTTCAAAGTATGGAGATTTCACAACATTTACATACTCAAAAAAAAATATTATCTTGCCATTCGAATTGCAAATTTTTTAAAGGGGTAACACCTTCAAATTTTTGAGATTTTCACCTCGTTTACCTACTCGAAAAATTATTTATTATTTTTCGACTCGAATTTCAAATTTTTTAAAGGGGTTAACCTTCAAATTTTGGAGATTTTAACCACGTTCACATACTATAATCGAAAAAAAATTATTATTTTCCCATACGAATTGCAAATTTTTAAAGGGGTTAACCTTCAAATTTTTGAGATTTTCACGACGTTTACATACTCGAATAGAAATTATTATCTTCCAATTCGAATAGAAATTATTTTAAAGGAGATAACCTTCAAATTTTAGAGATTTTCACCACGTTCCCATACTTGAAAAAAAATAAATTGCCATCCTAATTTATAATTTTTTCCCATATAATTTTTTGCCACCTTCAAATTTTGGAGATTTTCACAATGCTTACATACTTGGAAAAAAATTATTATTTTGCCTTTCGAATTGCAAATTTTTTAAAGAGGTTAACATTCAAATTTTGGAGATTTTCACACGGTTCCCATACTCGAAAAAGAATATTATTTTGCTATTCTAATTTGCAAAATTTTTAAAGGGGTTAAGTTTCAAATTTTGGAGATTTTCACAACATTTCCATAATCTAATTTTTTTTATTTTCTCATTTGAAATGCAAATTTTTTAAAGGGGTTATTTTCAACACGTTTCAGTTCTCAAAAAAAAAACTTATTATTTTGCGACTCAAATTGCAATTTTTTTAATGCGTTTAACCTTCAAAGTTTGGAGATTTTCACTAAGTTTCCGTACTCGAAAAAAACTATCATTTTGCCATTGGAATTGTAAATTTTTTAAAGTGTAACACCTTCAATTTTTGGAGATTTACACCATGTTTCCGTACTCGAAAAAAAATATTATTTTGCCATTCTAATTTGTAAATTTTTTATAGGGGTTCACCTTCAAATTTTTGAGATTTTCACAATGTTTACATACTCGAAAAAAATTTATTATTTTTCCATTCGAATTACAAAATTTTTAACGGGGCACCTTCAAATTTTGGAGATTTTCACCACGTTTTCGTACTCGAAAAAAAACTTATTTTTTTGCGACTCGAATTGTAAATTTTTTAAAGGGGTTAACCTTCAAAGTTTGGATATTTTCACAAAGTTTACATACTCAAAAGCAATATTATTATCTTCCCATTTGAATAACAATTTTTTTAAAGGGGATATCCTTCAAATTAGGGTTTTTTCACCACGTTCCCTTACTCGAAAACAAAGTATATTATTTTGCTATTCTAACCTTCAAATTTTGCAGATTTTCAACACGTTTCAGTATTCAAAAAAAAACTTATTATTTTTCGACTCGAATTGCAAGTTTTTTAAAGGGGTTAACCTTCAAAGTTTGGATATTTTCACAAAGTTTACATACTCAAAAAAAATATTATTTTGCGATTCGAATCGCAAATATTTTAAAGGGCTTAACCTTCAAATTTTTGAGATTTTCACAATGTTTCCGTACTGGAAAAAAAATTAACATTTTGCCATTCGACTTGCAAATTTTTTTAAAGGGATTAACCTTCAAATTTTGGAGATTTTCACAATATTTTCATACTCCAATTTTTTTTATTATTATTTTGTCATTTGAAATGCAAATTTTTTAAAGGGCTTAACCTTCAAATTTTGGAGACTTTCACCACGTTTCCATACTCGAATTTTTTTTTAATATTTTGCGATTCGAATTGCAATACTTGAAATAAAATTACTCCCTCCGTCCTAGCCGACTTGTCTGGTTTGGTTTCGGCACAGATATTTTTGGTAGTTGATTTTATTTAATAAAAGTGTGGGACCCATATAATTAAATAATTGTATGGAATTGATTTGTGAGGTAGATGTGTGGGATCCATATAGATATTTAATTGTTTAAAGTTGATTTGATGTGATAAAGGTGTGAGACCCATTACCTTATTTAGAAAGTAGACAAATAGGATTTGACAACCCAAAAAAGGAAATGTAGACAAGTCGAGCGGGACGGAGGGAGTATTATTTTTCTATTCGAATTGCAATTTTTTTAAAGGAGTTAACTTTCAAATTTTGGAGATTTTCACAACGTTTACATACTTAAAAGGAAATTATTATTTTGCGATTCGAATTGCAAATTTTTTAAAGGGGGGTTAACCTTCAAATTTTGCAAATTATTTTTCTATTCGAATTGCATAATTTTTCTACCTTCAAAAATATTATTATTTTTGCAATTTAATTAAAAACTTTAAAGGGGTTAGCCTTTAAAAATTTAGAGATTTTGCACAATGTTTTATATATGGAAAAAAAATTATTAATTTTGCATTTTAAATGCAATCTTTAAAAATTCTAGAGACTTTTGCATAATTTTCCTAATGTCAAAAAAATTATTATTTTTGCATTCGGATTGCAAATTTATTCAAGGGTTAACACCTTTAAAAATTTGTAGATTTGCACAATGTTTTATATATAGAAAAATTATTATTTTAGCATTCAAATTACAATTTTTATAAACGGGGGTTAACCTTTAAAAATTTGGAGATTTTGCACAATTTTTTATACATGGAAAAAAATTTATTATTTTTGCATTCGAATTGCAAATTTTTTAAAGGTGTTAACATTTAAAAGTTCTAGAGACTTTGCACACATTTTCTAATATAAAAAAAAAATTATTATTTTGCATTCAGATTGCAAATTTTTTAAAGGTAAAAAATTTAGGATTTTGTACCTTGTTTTATACATGGAAAAAAATATATTAATTTTGCATTTGAATTACATAAAAATTCTAGAGATTTTGTATTATTTTAGAGAAATTAAAAAAAATTTAAGGGATTAACCATAAAAATTCTATAGATTTTGTATTATGTTTCTAACATAAAAAAATTTATTACTTTTGCATTCAGATTGTAAATTTTTTTAAAGGGGCTAACCAATAAAAATTTAAAGATTTTGCACAATTTTTTTTATATAGAAAAAAATTATTATTTTTGCATTCGAATTTCAAATTTTTTTCAAGGGGTTAACTTTTGAAAATTCTTGAGACTTTGCATAATTTTCTAACTTCAAATTTTTTTAATTTTTGCATTCGAATTGCAAATTTTATAAAGGGGTTAGTTAACCTTAAAATTTGGAGATTTTGCACAATTTTTTATACGTGGAATAAAATTTATTAATTTTGCATTTTAATTGCAATTTTTTTAAAGGGACACCTTTAAAAGTTCTTGAGACTTTGCATAATTTTTTAACATCAAAAAAATTATTATTTTTGCATTCGGATTGCAATTTTTGAAAGTTGTTAACCTTTAAAAATTTTAGAGACTTTGCATAATTTTTCTAACTTCATAAAAAAATTATTATTTTATGCATTCGAATTATAAATTCTTTAAAGGGTGTGAACCTTTAAAATTCTAGAGACTTCGCATAATTTTTCTTACTTCAAAAAAATTATTATTTTTTGCGTTCGAATTGCAAAAATTTTCAAGGGGTTAACCTTTTAAAAATTTGGAGATTTTACACAATGTTTTATACTCCCTCTGTCCTAAAGAATGTGTCTTGTTTCTTTCTGGGCCCAGTTATTAAGGAGAATTGAAAGTTGTGTGTGAAAATGTGTAAAGTGGTAGGTCCCACACATAAAGTTAGTAAGGAGAGTTGAAAGTTGTGTGTGAAGTTGTGGAAAGTGATGGGTCTTACAAATAAAATATTAGTAATAAATTACCATTTATAGAAATATTGTTGTGGTTTGAGTTTGACCAAAGAAATCCAATGTATGATATGATATAACAAAACATGTTACAAAAAGAGCAGTAGACAGTAGTTGCATGATCATTATTCTTCTATTGTTTACTTTAATATCCATATATTGCAAGTTTTCAATACATAAATTACCCAATTATCATTCATAATACACCTACATTTTTAATACATTTATAATGCACGATACAACATCTTATTAAAACTGAACAAAATAAATATAGATAATCGAAATTGGCAAAGTCAAGGCGTTGACCATAGAACAGTGCAATGAATTGGAGCTCAATTCAAACTTCAAAACAAAAGTAGTAACTAATAACACGCATATTATCAGGAAAAAAGCACATGGATGATCACTAGTCACATATAATAAAATAAAAATCAAAAAATCAAAATTATATATATAAAAAAAAAAGAACACAAAATCCCAACACCAATCGGCACATCGATCAAAACGAACTGGATGAGTAACTCTGGTTTACCGCCGAGAAGCCGCCGTCAACGGCCAAGTTCTGCCCGCTGACATAAGCCGACTCATCCGACGCCAGAAACAGCGCAGCCTCCGCTATGTGATTCGTCTTCAACACGATTCCCTTCAAATTCCCGACCGCGCTACTGTTTTCCTCAATCTGGCTCGCCGTCGCGCCGTAGGCGGCGCAGACCATCGGCGTGGCCACCCCAAACGGCGAAATGCAGTTGACTCTAATCCCATACTTCCCCAGCTCACCGCAAGCCGACCTCGCCAACCCCACCACCGCGCATTTCGCCGCCGAGTAAGCATGCGGCCCACTCCCGCCGATACACGCAGCCACGCTTGCAGTGCAGATGATGGACCCCTTTGTGTTCCTCTCCACCATGACACGGCCGGCGTGCTTGATCGTGGCGGCGACGCCTCGCACGTTCGTCGCCAATACGTTGTCCAGCGCTCCAATGTCGAGATCCAATATGCTCGTTATCGGGCCCAGGGTTCCGGCGTTGCTGAACAAGATGTCGAGGCCGCCGTATTTCTCCACGGCGTAGCTCACGGCGGCAGCCACCTGTTCTTCGTCTCTGACGTCGCAGTGCCGGTAACTCATCTTATCGGAGTTGATTGAAGCGATGAGTTGATGGGCTAGTTCATCTTGTATGTCGGCCACCACCACGGCGGCACCATGCTCCATGAAAAGCCTAGCGGCGGCCTCGCCTATACCGCTGGCGGCGCCGGTGATGAGTGCAACTTTACCCTCCAACCTTGTGAGATTGAATTGAAATGAGATGAAGGTGGTAAATAAGAAGGTTTTGAATTAATTAATTAAAATTAATTTGGTAGAATTAAAGAAAGAGTTGCTAACCTTGGCTTTGACATTCTTGAGTAATTGGCGATCCAACGTAAAATGCAGAAAATAAGGCTCTTGGATCTGCTGTCTGCCCTTTTTAAAACAACAGATAGTACTACTTAATTAGGTCTTTAGTAGGATTAAGAGCTCGAGAAATTGACGTTTAAAAAAAGGTGAATTTATGGATGGCTACATTTTCTCCACATGTCCATTCACACTTAAGTACTTAATTAAGCTATATGAAGTTTGTATAACAAGCCATAATTAAGGTCGACGTTGATTAATTATTTGTTAACATTTATATCTAAATAGGGATCGGATCAAGTGTATAATTGGTAACCAGGTCAAAACGACGTCGTTGTAACTAATTTTGCACAGAATATAATTTTTTAATTTTTTCATCCGCCTCGGCTGGGCCTCATACCTCAATTCCTATAAAAGTTTGTGTGTATTCACATTTGTATACCCTTATGTGTACCACACCACAAGGGTATTGACATGTGGTAAATGCCCACTTATTTTAATGAAAAATATCACATGTCATTACCCTTATGATGTGATAGACACAAGGGTATACGAATGTGATACATACAAGCCGCTCCGCTCAATTCCAACATTTCTCGTTAAAGCAACCGTGGTTGAGCAACATGCAAGAAGCAAATCTCTTTAACAAAGACAATGAACTACCTGATTCAAAACGACGTCATTTTGACTCAAACACCAATTAAAAATAGATTTATCGGACAAGTTATCCGATTTTATCTAAATGTGATGACATTCATACTCAAAGCTAGAGCTAGCCAAAAGAATCGGATTTGCCAGTTTCGGTGCGGTTTCTAACCGTTAACAATAGCTACTAAGGTTCCACGTTTTGGCTCCGGTTCCAAGTTTTTGAAATCGTAGACCCGACGGTTCCAAAATTTGAAAATTTGAAAATCAATGGCTTATATCGTGCCACATCACCGATCTACACCACAGGAAAATCGATGATTTGACCGAAACTGGAACCGGCGGTTCTAGTTCGAACAAGAATAGTGGTTATATGGTTCACAGTTGGGTTTTGGTTCAACCTATTTTAGAACCGAAACCGGCCGCCACTACTGAAAGCTAGCTAGTTGAAGAATTAAAAAAAAATCTTTTTACCTACTAAATTTAAAACATAACCATTTAAGTGTAGAGACTGTTGGGTTTGTTATGATTTGACTTGTATATAGTTGTAGTGAGCTTAATTAACTAATGAATATTTATTTCTTAAATATAAGGATCAATTAAGTCTTAAATACAAATACATGCTCAAGTTGGGATAAATGGGTAAGTCAACACGGATTCTCTAGTAGAATAAATATATATTTATTAATTAATTTTGCGTTGGGCTGAATATGAATAATTAATATTGCTTAAACATACTCGTACTGATTAACACATGTATGAGATATTAGAGGTTTTCTTATAACAATTTAAAAAATACATAACTACTTTGTATAATGAAATAAACTCGTAATAATTTTATGTATTTTCAAACATAATTTTTTTTAGTATAACTTTTAATTGAAAGCTCGAAAACAAAGTCCTTTAAGTAAACTTTTGGCATAATTATTTTACCGGATATAAATACGTACGGGCTGACCCGACGCAATAACCGCAGCTGAAACTATAGATTCGACGGTAAAAAATAATCGGCTGTCTGAAAATCTCAAAAGAGGATCTGATCGGCGGCGCTTTCTCTCACTATCAATGTCTGCAGCTGCAGCAACTGCCGTGGTGGCACTAGTCAACCACCACACAAAACTCAAGCCCCGCCCCTTATCCACCAATCATCAATTCGCCAAGAAAGTGCTCCGCCTCAGCAAATTTTATCCGCCACCAAACAGGACTTTTCACATACACCTCACCGGCGTCAAGTTCCGGCGACCCTTCTCCCCCGTTATGCAATGGCAGGATTCCACGTAAACAGATTTTCGTTTTACTTTTCTAAATGCTCAACAAGTTTTATTTTTTAGCTTTCGATTGATTTAGCGCTGTTGGTTCAATGAAAATCGATTATCTGGTAATATATATTTAAGAAATGGAGTGGGTTGCAGGGTGAAGATGGAAATAGATGTACCGATTTCAGTTGCTTATGATTGTTACTCTGATCGTGAAGCCATTCCTGAGTGGATGCCCTTCATATCATCTGTAAAGGTGAGTCATACGTTGGGCTTCAGATCTTGATTATTTAAGTTGGTGATTATATGGAGGTTCAAATGTGAATAGCTGTTATCTTGTGAACATGTGAACACTGCACTTTAAAAACAATTGTACTGCACTTTCAATACAAAGATACTACACTTAAAGTAAACTTAAAGTGCAGTACTTAAAATACTTAAAGTGTAGTATCTTTGCCTTGAAAGTGCATTACATTTGTCTTTTAAAGTGCAGTGTTCACACGATAAAGGACTGTTCACACGGGAACCACTCCCGGTGACTATATATATATGCATATCTTAGTCTATCTATGTTAGATTCTGGAGGATGAACCTGATCTATCAAGATGGTCGCTAAAGTATAAAGCATTTGGGCGTGATATACAGTTTTCATGGCTTGCTCGAAACTTGCAGGTACTACTACTAAGAATGAGATAAACTCCATTAGTTCTTTAACCATGTCAAATGCTAGCTGCCTCCATCTCTTTCTTGCAGCCGATACGAAATCAGAAAATCCACTGGCGATCTCTCGAGGGTCTTCCGAATAGGTATTATCACATTTCATTACGCTTGCTTATTTTCAAAGATCAGTATATAATCTGCAGTTAAATGATAAGGGGATGAGCTTTTTTCTTATAGCATTATCAATTGCATAACATCTTCATCTAGTAAGGCCCCGTTTGGGAAAACTGACTTAAATAAGCGCTTATAACATCATTGCTTATGGTATAAGCCGTTGCGTTTGGATACATTTATATATAAGCACTTAATTAGAAAAAAAATAAAATATAGTTTACAAAATTGTTGTTTTTCGCTTATTTTTATAAGCTATTCCTACCAACTTATGAAAATAAGCTAAGAACAGCTTATTTTTTAGAATAAGTTGTTTTCATAAACTCTCTCAAACGCTTGTATAAGCGTTTATTTTTTAGAATAAGCTGAAATAAGCTCCTAATTAGCTCTTCCAAACGGAGCCTAAATTCATCAGGATGCCTTTCTTGTTTATTTGCAGGGGAGCTGTAAGATTTTTCCCCAAGGGTGCTGATTCTTGTACAGTAGAAGTATGATTTGTTTGATAAATATCCACTTCTTTTTTCCTACCTTGAGACTAAGTTGATCGTTTAATATCGAGAAAGAATGGGATTTGATAACTGAATACATTCTCACATTAAGTTTTGTTGTATTTCAGCTTACCGTTTCGTATGAAGTTCCTCAACTGTTGAGTCCAGTGGCATCCGTAAGTATTTTCTTCCATTTACATATTGCTTTAGTTTAACTATGATTGCTATTATGATTATTAATATTAGTATGATGATGTAGGCACTGCAACCTTTTCTTGAAAGCTTGCTGGTTCGTGGTTTGGAACGGTTTGCGAAGTTTGCCAGGACCTATTCAACTGAATCAGCAGCATAGGCCTAGCTACGACTTACTCAACTCTCAGATACTTACTACTTATGTATAACCTGCAACACATGAATTCCTTTTCACAAAATAATTTTCAGATTTATTAAAGACCAAGATCGTAAGTTAGAAGATAAAAATAGTCATCATCATTATATACCTTGTGAACATGCTGTACCAATACAACAGTCAAATTCTTACACATTACTTATTAACATTATTCTGTCTACCAATCAATTATATGTACACCAGACATAGGAGTTCGTTGCTATTGAATCCAAATTTTTCCCCTACCGGCTAATGTTATTGATCGTATAAACGCGTTGGTACGACAGTTTCTTTGGGGCTCCAAAATGACCCCTATTGCTTGGTCTACTTGTTGTTTGCCAAAAGAAGAGGGTAGACTTGGAATTCGCGACGTGGAATTCGGCACTACTTACAGAAGTGCTTTGGGACATTCATTCTAGGGCGGAGTCCCTATGGATCCAATGGATTCATGGGGAGTATTTACCACAAGATACTTCATTATGGACATGGGAACCGAGACCGGACATTTTACCTCTTTTTAAGAGGCTATTGGAAATCCGGTCACTCATTCTTGCTGCCGTAGGCCACAATGAAGAGGCGGTTGTAGCATTGCTCTCGTCGTGGCATACCCCTAATGCCGCTATTGCTGCGTATGATTGGTTCCGGGTGAACGGAAATCTTGGCATCGATGAATTTGGAAGAACTTTATACCACATAAATTTTCGTTCACCACGTGGCAAGCCATTCAAGGGAGACTCTCTTCCCTGAGCCGCTTATCTTTTCTTAATATTGATGCCACTTGTGCTTTATGTCATATCCTCTTCGGAAACTAATGCACACTTGTTCTTTGCAATGTCCAAAGTCGAAGCTTGTTTGGCTTCGTGGCAAAGCGTATTTCCTTGTTTGCCCTTATCTTTGAGAAGATACCCTTTGCGGAATGACTAAATAATTAATGACTTCTATCTTCCACATATTTTACATCACGCTATTATAATGATGTTTACCTAACCAGCTTCCAATTTATGTGCAACTGCAAAGTATTTCAAAGTGTGAATATGAGAGAGAGAGAGAGGGAGAGAGAGAGAGAGCTTGCGGCATGCATAAATGCTTGACGGAAAGATTTGCGACTAAAGTCCATTTGAAGAAAAATGGGCCAGACCTTTTTTTAGCGGAGGTCATCAATGTTGCTCCTATTAAGGTGCTACAGCTGAAAGCCCTAATCAAATAAATAAAATAAGAATAAATATATATTCCATCCGTTCCATTTTTCTCTTTGGGATGTCTCATAAATATTGTCGCATTTCCTAAAAAGTCAAAATTGTATGGTTAAGAATTACCTACAAATTAAGGGACTCACTACTCTACACACAACCAACAACTCTCATTAAATCCTGTTTCGGAAAGTTGTGAGACAACATTTATGGGACGGAGAGAGTATTTAGGGAACAAAGGCTGTATTGTTTTGATTTGATATATATAGGCCCCGTTTGGAATGACTTACTTTTGACTTATTTCAACTTATTTTATAAAATAGGTCATTATGCGCGCGTTTGGGATGACTTATCGAAATAACTTATTCTACTCCATAAGTTATTTTTGACTTATTTTCATTAGTTAATATTTATAACTTATAAATAACCTATAAGGAGCTTATGCAGAGATCCATCATCGAATCCTGACAGCTATAGTTTTTTGCATTATAATTTTTTATTTTTTTATACTGTATAAGTTATTATTAATTTGTACATCCAAACGCAAACAACTTATTAAAATTAAGAACTTTTATCATAATTCCTTATACAATAAATCATTTTGCCATACACTTATTTAAGTCTTTTTTTCCAAACAGGGCCATAATTATAAATAGCACATATGATGGATTACAATTTTTTTAATACTTTATCATTTACTTTGGTTTACTCAAAACCTCATCCGAGTCCCTTTCGGATTAAATCGTGGGAGTTATCGAAATATTTAAACATTTTTGATATAGTCCTACAAATTCACGAACTACCTCTAAATTTATTAATGATAAACTCAATAAATAATGTAATGTTCCTGGACCAAGTATTTTATTTTATTTTTTTTGTTACTTATCACACCAGAAGATTAATACTGGAATCGTACATGTAGAAAACGATGTTGACTTTTATTTAAATCAATACCAACAAAATCTCGTGACTCGTGAGGACTACTACATTCGGCTGACGTCATTCCTCTGACATCATTTTGCTTACGATTGTTTCAAATTAGTCCGCTCCGCCGTCCGCTTTCGACTTCTAACTATAAATCATGTCAATCGCACCATTATTGCAACCACTCTTTCTATCGCCACATTTTACCGATTTCTTATTTCTTAAATGGAGGAAAGCATGAACAGCAGAGTTTCTGACCACAGGGAAGATGAAGGTGAAGAGGACGAGATTTTGGAGATATTTGTGGCGCTGATGAAGTTGAGGAATAAACTCCATCTGCTGGAGCAAAACAGCAACAACAAGAGAAAGAGATCGTCGTCGTCCGCAGGCGGCTGGATTCCGGCTTTTCAACCGGAAGATTTCACCACCGACATACAGTTCAAGAAGCACGTGCCGTTATTGCCAAAACCAGATAATAACATCGGAGATGTGGATGAGAAAGAGAAACAACATTTATTCCGACCAAATTCGTCAAACCGTCAAACCTTAACCTGAGACTTTGAAAGCATTCCGACATTTATGCATTTTTCTCTTGTACTGTTTTTTATATATGTAGTTAGAATTAAAAAATAAATAAAAATTGTAGTAGCGTATTTTTCTCTTTTTCATTCTCTCTCTCAAATATATGATATATACAATGTTTGAAATCTTTTATTTCCCGGCTCTTATAGTATAGATATATCTTATAGACAAATCGACATATCATTATAGATATTGTTGGATGGTGATTTGTAATTAAATATTTAAATGATCCCATTGATGAATCAATATAATGTAATAGATGATTCAATTTAGTTGAGTTCAATTTATTAGAAAACTCAGTAGATTAGTCGTTAGTTTTAAGTAGCTGTTTGGACTCAGTAGAAGATTTGTTGCACTGTCTGAAAAATTGTTGTTCTGAAGACTCGGTATGGCTCAGCTCAGCAGTTGGAACTTACTGAACGTGAGAAGCAAAATTGCAGCAGTCACAGACGATAGATGTCAGGAGACATTGTTAAT
The DNA here is from genome assembly GCA_028984105.1 of Lavandula angustifolia. Classification (NCBI taxonomy): domain Eukaryota; kingdom Viridiplantae; phylum Streptophyta; class Magnoliopsida; order Lamiales; family Lamiaceae; genus Lavandula; species Lavandula angustifolia. Next base: position 28,512,838 of record CM054816.1, on the reverse strand, counting down.
AGAGATATCAACTCAGTAAAGAGTATATTATTAGAGGAAATCGACTCAGTATCCATCTTTGAATTTGAACAAGCCTCAACTACCAACCTACCCTCAACTAATGAGAAGTTGTCAACATTGTACCCACTCTGACATAAAACTGCAATAAAGCTCTAAACTCTGGAAAAGATAAAAATATCTATAGTAACATTCAAATTAAAGACAAGACCGCTTGTCGTCTAGCTACAGTGATTAGCTGTCATCATCCAAAGGATCTATTCACAAGTTACGACTATAAATGGGGAGGTCATTCAGGGTTCCATTTTTCTACTAACTTCATTATCTTTCATACATGCAGGTACTTAAACTCATTTGTCGAGTGTATGTTAGGCCACTTGCTTGTACATAGCATCTAAGATGTCTTCGTCGCTTTGCCCACTTGCCCGATTACTAAAGAAATTATTCAACCAGTGAGAAAAAATATTTACATCAGGAATGATTTTATAATAATATAATGCGATTTGACATGGTCAGCTTTTCTTTCCGAAGTACTGGCAGGCTTTGCTTCGTTGTAATATGCCATCACCCTTTACATCAGGAATGATTTTATAATAGTAATAGTTGCAGAACCCGCTCTGATCTGCACAGGATTCGCAGCAAATAAATTTTGCGATTCATCGCTCAAAGCCCATTAATAAGCCTCCCCTCCTGCATCAAAACTGCGTCTACCGGTACCGGAAGTGTCGCATTCTACCACAAAGGCCAATTCAAAATTTGGCATCGCAAAGACCAATGCCGAAGTTAGTGCCCCTTGCAGCTGTACGAACGCCCGTTGGGCCTTGGATGTCCACACAAACTTGGCGAGTGCCTCCTTTTTCAACTAGTAAGTTAAAAGTTTCGCAATCAACCCATAACCCTTCACAAACCTACGATAATAGCCCGTGAGTTCCAAAAATCCTCGCACCGCCCCTATGAGAAGTAAGAATTGGCCACTCCATCACTGTCTTGATCTTCGCGGGATCCATCCTCACGTCGTCGGCCGAGATCAAATGACCTGAATACTCCACTTGAGAACAACCAAGTGCACAATTTTTAAGATTCGTCGTATACTTGTTGTCACAAAGGCGAGATAAAACCGCTGACAGATGTCGGTGAAGCTCCTCTCAATTCTTGCTATATACTAAAATACCATCAAAGAACATGAGGACAAACTTACGCAAATACTCCTGAAACAAATCATTCTTAAATAATTGAAAATCCTCCGGAGCATTCGTTAATCCAAAAGACATGATAAGAAACTCATAGTGCCCACTATGAGTGTGAAAAGTTTTTTATGAAATATCGGCTTCAAAGACCCGAATTTGATGATAGCCTGCACGCAGATCAATTCTGGAGAAAACCGTTGCTCCCACTAACTCATCTAACATCTCTTGGATCATAGGAATTGGGTAATTATCAAGTACAATTACCTTATTTAGCTCGCGATAATCAACACCAAATCGCCAACTCTCATCCTTCTTTTTGACGAGTAGAACCGGACTCGAAAAATGGCTCAAGCTTGGCATTATTATCACAGCCACCATCATATCTGTCACCATCTTATCAATCTCATATTTCTGCAAATGACTATACTGGTAGGGGCGAACAAAAACCGGGCCCTTCTCATTGACCAATGGAATCTTATGATCAACTGCTCGGGAGGGGGGAAGACCGATTGGTTCCCCCAAAAACCTCTGCAAACTGTTTCACCACTTCATTGATCTCCGCCGACGTCATTCCCCTCTCGGAAACCCTTAAATAGCCCGTTGCATCAACTAAAAAAGCTGCCAAGGATACCTCCTCCAATTCAAACATAGTCGACAACCATGCGTTCCGCCCCTGCCCCGTACAACTTCACTAGCTTCCCCTTATCCTCATAATCAAATAATTTGGACATTATTTAGATCTGTTTGAACTTTGAGTTGTCTGTGTTTGAACTTTGAGTTGTCTGTGTGGGGTTTAATGTCAAGCTTTTGATCTCGGGTTTCTTTCTTTGTTTGGCAGATCACAGAGCGGAGCTTTTGCTGCTTCTAATTGCGAGATTCTTTCTTTGCTTTGCAGATCACAAAGAGGAGAGGCTTAGGATCTTTCGGTCACGGGGGTTCCTAATATCCTGCTTCCGTTTTCGTATTTATTTAGAAACAACGATCCATTACACCTCTTGTAAAACCTTCTATCTACTGCTGCTGATTTTGGGTTTGTTTCTTCTCTTGCAGATCACGAAAGGGACACTTTCGTTTCTTCTTAATGGTCTGCTGCAGTATCTGCACATGAAATAATTTACTCTTGTTCTCATAGTTGAATATTTATAACTTGAATTCTCCATTCTAGAAGCTTATGTGCATCATAATCATGACTATCTTGATCCTCTGAGTAAATTACAATGTCTCACTTGGTTTTGTTACAATTATGAATTATGATCTTCTAAATATTTTCATTGGGTGCAAGTAGATCAAGGGCCTGTTGAATTGTGGGCAAATAAATTTCTAAGCTTTTCAAGAACTTAGCTTTTCAGCTAAATTGGAATCTCATAAATAGAAAAGATGTTGAATGAAGTTGCTGGAGTTGTATTGATAATCTTGTATTTGAAAAGTTGTTTATGTGAGAAGTAATAACATTAATGCATAATTCTGATGCAGCATATTTTTTTATGTATCATACTTGGACTTTGCAACTTAGAATTTGCAAGTGCAGTTCTTAAAAAGCATAATTATTGCTCCTGGAGTAGCACGATTCATATTCCTGAAGATTATCATCTCACCTGCTCTTAAAAAACAATTCAATTTATTTATTGAAATGATTTAATTGTTGATTTAGAAATAACACAATTTAATATTCTTAAAGAATATTTCACACTCTTGAAGAGTTATTAATATTATCTATGTATTTACTATATACCTATTTTTTTCCTGCATATTGTATAATATATATAATCTTAATTTGGTGCTTCTGAAGTGCCACACGATTAATATTCCTGAAGAATATTATGTATTTTTTATGAGCAATTATATATTATGTTTTATTGACGGACAAATCTTGGTTCTTGAATTGTTATTGTTGTTGCTAAGTAGCACAATTTATATCCCTAAAGAACACTATATGTTCCTGAAGAGCAATTGAATTTCTCGAAAATATTAGTCTTTCGCCTAAAGTAGTTTAATATAGACTAAAATTGTTGCTCCTGAAGTAGTGCAATTTGTATTCCTAACGAATATTACATGTTTTTGAAAAACAATTCAAGCTCTTGATTTTGACAAATGCTATATATTTATAACTCTAATTGTTGCTCTTGAAGTACTATAATTAACTCAACATGTTATTCAAACAACTAAAACTTATCATTTTCAAATAATATATCACAATAATCTTACTTTAATTGTTGCTCTTGAAGTAGCACAATTATTAATCTTGAAGAATATTATATGTTCCTAAAGAACAAAACTATGTTATAATTTAAAGTATTACTTAATTACATGGAGTGATAGCAAGAGCTCATCTATGCTTGACAACTGCATTTATAATATCCTACTATGTCTTAATTTCTTTTTTAAAATAGATTGAGATACGATAGAACTCAAAATTTACAATTTATTGTTTTCCTCAATAGTTTTTTTGAAATAATCCTGCAGTCAGTTGCTAATGAGATTAATAGCAAAAATATATTATGCACGTGAGGGCTAAGAAGAAGAAAAATAATTAATCACATAAACTATAAATTGACTACTACTTCAATTATTTGGATGCATATGAGAAACATGTGTCATGTTATATGGAGAATCCCTTTGGAAATCAATTTATTAGCATCTTTGTCTCAAGACTAAGAATTAGTAATAAACAAAAAAACCGAATGTCAGGTTGGGAGGTATCTCAAACCTAAATATGCATGTTAAGCGTTTATTCGGCGGATCTCCATCTCCATGCATATTAAAGTATTTATCAAGTTTTATTGAAACAATTAGTTATTGTTATTTTGGATCTAATATGTTTCCTTGTCCCTCTTCTTGCATTCATACACTTTTAATCAATTATCCACCTTCAAATAAGTAACTAAAGTCTTAATTAATGTCCCCATAAAATGAGAGGGTTGAGATATTTAAATCCGTGCCTGAAAATCATGAATTCGAAATCCACCAACATCGATCCTATAAGATTTGAACTTATGCAAAATGTATTTATGCGGTAGGTAAGAGTACTAGATTTCGTTACAGATAGCTTAATAGGCTTCATTTATATTAATTTGTTCTTCCATGGTGAAATGAATGTTCTATTAACAAAGAGTTAGTAAAAGGAAAGAATTTGAGCAATACTTAAATTCTTTCACGCTATTAAAGAGCAATCAAGTATGCTACTCTAGTTGAAATAATTAGAGGGTGTTTGCAACGGCTTAAATTGTTCAGCTTATAACTTAATTTAAGGAAAAGTTGATTTTGAGTGGTTGTAAAAGTTTAAATTCTTCAAAAGTCTCTATATTTAATTTGAATAAGTTGAAATTAGTTAAGTGGGTGTTTGCAATAAATTATAAGCGCGTGCTACACACACGGTCTCGTAACAAAAGGACGGATACTTTCATATAATCAATACCGAGTATTCAATAGTTCAATTAGAATTACAGTAATAGTATTAAAATCCACGTATGTCCGAAGAAAGAGTCAAAACTCTTACTTCGATTAATAATTTGTTCTCATTTCACCCTACCAAATAATATATTTCATGTTACTTTTAATATATACACTTCACATGACAATTCACTGGTCCTCCACACTTTTCTTTTTCTTTTTATAATTACTAAAATTAAATCATGTAAAAGTACTAAACCATGATCAAAAGCAATCAAATTTCCAATCAGTGGCTCATCAAAAGAGACAACCACACGACACATTAATTCGCAATTACCTAATTTAATTTATACTCTCATATGATTTTATTTTCTTAGCTTGTATTTATCACAACTCAGATTTGTTCATATACATGTGTTGTTGGGTCAAGTGGTAAACGATAGAATACGAGAAAAGAGAATCGAAGAGGGGAGGAAGGGAATGAGACAATGAAAGAGAATGGGAGGGGCCAAATGCATGTGGTCTTGGATACTTTTGGGATGCCATTGCAAAGAATTGATTCTACCTAACGATTTCATTCATCTTCTATTTCCTCCTACTCTCGGCTACACTATGTGTAGCCAAATTTATTATTTTTTTCTTTCTAATAACTAAAAAAAGAACAATAATTACTAATTAAAGTATGCACTAACTATATGCAACAGATTTAATTTATAATGGTACTTATAGTATTCGAATTTGTGACATTTGACCACAAGATAATAGACGTTCCCACCAACATTTTATCTTATAAGAGAATAAGGGTGATTGATGTATTTTTAGCAAAGAATTGAATGTGTGTGTGTGATATATTACCCCGTAAATTCAATTCTTTTAAGTGTCGATTTATTCATAATTTGATTTGATCAACTTAACAAAATCAAAGTTAATTTGACTCGTTGAGTCAAAATAAACTTGATTATGTGGGGTTGCCACATAGACTTGATAACAACGTAAATTTAATCAAAAGAGAATCTAAAAAGCAAATCTTTAGCCAAACTTTCTACAAACCAAAACCCAAAAGGTGTGCTCATACTTCCTCCGTCCCATTTGACTTGTTTGTTTATTTTCGACGCAGAGATTAAGATGAGTGGTTGGTTATTTATAAAGAGGTAGGCCCCACTAAAGAAAATAATGAGTTTGGGTTGTAATTATTTTCTATTTTAATAAACAAAACAAATCAAGTGCGACAACCCAAAAAGAAAAAATAAAACAAATAAAGCGGGATTGAGGGAGTAAAACCTAACTTATGTTTCGAAAAAGATAATTCTAAAATAATTGCGTAAAATTGTCCCAACCGAATCAAGAACCCTTGATTATTGAGTACAACGATCACTTCTTGAATAGAAGTTTATTGTCTAATTGATTTATTGTGATAGGTTTTTACACATTTAAAAGATTCAATTTATTGAGAAAATCTTGTCTAGAGATATAATTCTTATTCTCGACATAATATTGAGAAAAAAGATTATTGACTTTTAATTGTGATTCTATACATGGTGATATATTTCTTATTCTCGAATAAGAAAAAGTGATAAGATTTGTGGATAATATATAGTGGACCAACACCATACACTGGTCAAAGTACAGAAAACAAAAATCATAATGGATCGCATATTAATTTTGTTGCTCCACCTTTTTCTTGAATTCTTTTTTTATTTTTATGTATTTATTTTTATTTTTTAACCACATAGGAGAATTAAATCATTAAGGTGGAATTTGAAACTATGATCTTTCGATCTCGAATCACCCACCTTCACTGCTATGTCCTCCCATCTGACAAACATAAATAATGAACTCTTTGTTGTTTTTGAAACGGATGAAAAGGAGGCATGACGCCCATTTAACTTGTACTCCAACTTTTTCTTGAATCACCAATTTCTATCTTTTCTGTATGTAGCTGAATGAAAAAGAAATTGGCACGCCTTTCTAGTACAATTTCACCGACCTTGAACCCGTACTAGTCAATTACTAGAGGTGGTTGTTTTGTAGAAAAATGTTATATACAGCTAAATTTTGTTAAAGTAATATTAAATAGAGTAATAATTTTCATTAAATGATAGTTTTTTCGATCTCAATTTAAATTTATGAATTAAAATAATATTCGATAAATTAATAATTTTGCTAAACAAATATTTTTTTTAGTCCCAAAATTATTACTTTAAATAGGTTTAACTGTATTTGAATTTCATCATCTTTTGTTAGCTCTGAGTCTAATTAATTACCATTTTTATATCTTTGATGTGCTATGCATGATATTGCACATAATCTAATTTAATTTAACCCTATACGCGTTTGTGAAGTATGATTGTCGGTGAGGAAATTCCCCATAAACCATAAATCATATTAATATTACTCCTTATGTAGCGTATGTAGTTTAAATTTTTAGTAATTAAATGTACATACTAGGCTGTATAGATCACTCACCTTCACCGCTACGTCATCTCATGAGGACAAGATTGTATTTTTTTTTTGATTATGTAATTATTGATTGGTGTAGATTAGTAGACAATACAGTTGGTTTAGTAGAGAGAAGATAAATAGGAGAAATTCCAAAACAATAAAAGTAATACTACTACGAATACTAATTCTAAACAAACAAAAACACCACCACTCGCGCCTCTCTCTCTCTCTCTCTCTCTATCTCTCTCTCTTTCACATTCACATCCCACCCACCTTCCAAGTTCCATCCGCACCTTTCGCCACCGTCCCACCCCAACTTGTCTTCTTTACTTTATTCTTCCCTTCCTCCGCCGTGAACGCCTGCCATCTCTCTTTAATCATTTTCCGGGGAATTACGGTGGGAAGATTAAGTTGTTTGTTGAATTCGCTTATGAGTTGGTACGGGACTTGATTCGGAACTCCATCTACTGTAAACTTCACTTGGATTTGAGTTATGGAGGCCGGAGCTGAGGTGTATTACGGTATGGCCTCGAGAGATCTGAGCAAAAGAAGCTTGGAATGGGATCCGAGTGAATGGAGATGGGACGGGGACCTCTTCATTGCTACGCCGCACAACCATCAAAGCAAACAGCTTTTACCCTCCACTCGAGCTTCCTCCAATACTTCCTCCTCGTATTCCGAAGAATTGAATCGAGATAGTAGGGAATTGGAGAAGAAGAGGCCGGCGAACAGTAACTACAATTTAGGCGATAATCTGACTCTTGCGACCAACGGAAGTGCGGGAAAGAAGAGTAAGTTGGGCGGAGGCGTCTGCCAGGTTGAGGATTGCGCCGCCGATCTGTGTAAGGCGAAAGATTATCATAGACGGCATAAAGTGTGCGAGATGCATTCAAAGGCTAGCAAGGCACTCGTCGGAAATCAAATGCAGCGTTTCTGCCAGCAGTGCAGCAGGTCCCCCCCCCCCCCCACTTGAAGACTTCTTCCGGTTATGTGTTGATTAATTTAATGCGCTCTTTCAGGTTTCATTCACTCGAAGAATTCGACGATGGAAAACGAAGTTGTCGGCGGCGCTTGGCTGGCCATAATAAGAGGAGGAGAAAAACACAAACTAACAGTATCCCTGTGAATAACAACCAGACTAGCAGTTATCTGTTGATGAGCCTACTCAAGATTCTCTCCAGCGTCCACTGTAAGCATTCATTCATTTTATCACAAGTATTAATTGCTGCTCTTCATTATTTGACTTCCTTCCAATTCTCAGCTAATAGGTCAGATCACATAGATGATCAGGATCTGCTGTCCCATCTTCTTCAAGGCCTCGCCACTCAGGGATCCGCCCAAGATTTGTTGAGTAATTTGGCTTCTGGTGGGAACTCTGAATTAGTATCTATGTTAATCTCAAATCGCTCTCCAGGGCAAATATCTAGAGAACCAAAAAAAACTGGACTTGAGACTTGTGGTGGAAGGAGCAAGCTCAACAATTTTGATTTGAACGACGTTTATGTTGATTCTGATGATGGAATGGAGGAAACGGAAAGATCAACCGTTCCACACCATCAATCAAGTCCTCCTCAGACTAGTGGAAACTCGGACTCTGCATCTGCTCACTCACCATCCAGTTCCAGTGGGGAGGCTCAGGTATATTAACCGCACCTTCAGACTTATTGTACTAGTTGTCGAATCTTTATTTATCTTCTTTTTTATCAATGATATTACAGAGCCAAACAGATCGCATCGTTTTCAAACTATTTGGGAAAGAGCCTAGTGATTTTCCCATTGATTTACGAGCACAGGTTGTTTAGTCACTCATACATCTATGTTACGAGCACGTGTTGAGTTTACTAAATGATTTGTTTCCCACTCAGCCTCTTTATCTTTCCCTGACGGTTTAGCTTTGCCAACTTTGAATTCCCAGATTTTTGACTGGTTATCCCACAGTCCTACTGACATAGAGAGCTACATTAGGCCAGGTTGTGTCATTCTGACTATATATCTTCGTTTATACGAGTCTTCATGGGAGGAGGTATGTTTCCTAGTTTTATTATGTAAACATGATTATGGAATTGAGATCATGTGTTGATAGAAATCTAATGGTTTCAATTTTTCCTTTTTCGGTAGCTATATTGTGACCTGAACTCCAGTCTAGGTAGACTTCTGAGTCTCTCTGATGATGTCAATTTTTGGAATGCGGGATGGATCTATGCTAGGGTGCAAAATCAGATGGCATTTGTCTACAATGGTTTTCTTCTACATTTTCCTCCAATTAGATTATTTGATATGGTTTATTTGGATTGTACTCATAATTATAGATGTGCGGGAGGATGTTTTATTTAGATCTATTTGGTATTGCAGGTCAGGTAGTTGTCAATACATCTTTACCTCTCAGAACTGATAACTTTAGCTCAATTCTGAGTATCAAACCTATTGCTGTTGCATCATCCGAGCAAGCCCATTTCAAAGTCAAAGGCTTCAACTTATCTCGACCTTCGTCTAGGTATTTGTTGTCATTTGCAATGTGATGAGCCATTCTTGTATATTTATCATTTATGAGCTCCTTCTTCCACTTGAGAAATACTATGTTCTCACCACTGTAATATTTGTTAAAACTATTAATTACAAACAGTGACATGCTATCCTCTGTTTGCTAGGTTACTCTGTGCACTGGAAGGAGATTATCTTGAAGCTAGTAGCGAGTTGATGGAAAATGTGGATCACCTTGACGGTCATGTTCAGTCTCTCAAGTATTCCTGTTCGATTCCTGCAGTTACTGGAAGAGGTTTTATAGAGGTTGGCTAATCTATTCTATTCATTGTAAAGTTGCACATCCCTTTTCGAAATGTTCACTGCTCTTCTAATTTTGAGCTGGGTTATATTAAATCCCATTAATTACACACTAGCCATATTATCACGCAATATATGCTGAGTTTATTCTCAAATATAGACTTTTTATGCTTTCACTAAAAAATTGCAAGATTCCCCTTTTGTAAATTGAGATTGTTCCTCTTATTCAGGTTGAAGATCATGGACTCAGTAGCAGCTACTTTCCCTTTATAGTTGCCGAGGAAGATGTTTGCGCTGAGATTCGTATGCTAGAGAAAGAGATGGAGTTGGTAGAATTAGATCATTTACAGAGAGGAACAGGGCGAATTGCTGCAAGAAGCCAAGCCATGGAGTTTATACATGAAATGGGGTGGCTTCTCCATAAATATCATTTGAAGTCCCGATCTGGACATGATGATTCCAACTTGGGTTTTTTCCCTTTTGAACGATTCAAGTCTCTTGTCGAGTTCTCAATGGATCGTGATTGGTGTTCTGTCGTAAATAAGCTCCTAGACATCCTTTTTTCTGGAACAGTGAGTGCAGAGGAACAGCCTTTGTTGAAGTTTGCTATGTCAGAAATGAGTCTGCTTCACCGAGCAGTGCGCAAAAATTCAAGATCTCTTGTGGAGATGCTGTTAAGATATGTCCCAAGAAAAGTAGTGGATGATCTATGTTCAGAATACGGATCCATGGTTGAAATTGATCGGGGTTATATGTTTAGACCCGATGCTGCAGGACCTGGAGGTCTGACACCTCTTCATGTAGCTGCTGGTAGGGATGGATCTGATGACATATTGGACGCGTTGACTGATGATCCCGGAAAGGTAATCTTTTCTTTCATCAATCTTTCTTATTCCGTTGAATCCTTCCATGTCCCAGCTTTTGGTGCATTGTTCAGAGGACTTCAATGGGATACGTAATTGACAGTTCATTAGGTTTTTTCAGGTTGCAGTGATAGAATCTTGTAAACCATTGTAGTGAATACTAATAAAAGCAAATCCGGATGTGGTTTGATTAAGAAATTTGGAGAATTGACTTTGAGATGATTATGCTTTGGTTAAAGTTGTTATTCTGGGGAAAGAATTTAGAATGTAGATGGCTAAGAGTTTTTTGGATGATAGAATTGTTTTCAAGTTATGTAAACTTAAATTTGATGCATTTTTTCAGGTGGGAATTGATGGGTGGAAGAGTGCTGTGGACAGCACGGGTTTCACGCCCGAAGATTATGCTCGACTGAGGGGACATTATACTTACATTCACCTTATCCAGAGAAAAATGAGCAAGATACCATCAACTTCTGGGCATGTAGTGGTGGACATTCTTTCAGAGAGCAGCGCGAACCAGAAGCCAAATGCGGCCGTCTTTGAGATTGCTAAAAATGTTCCCCGTCGGCCATGTGGTGCTTGTGCTCAAAATCTGGCACACACAACTGGAAGTCGAACACTTCTTTACCGGCCTACAATGCTCTCGATGTTGGCCATAGCTGCCGTATGTGTATGCGTGGCTCTTCTGTTCAAGAGCTCGCCGCAAGTTCTGTTTGTGTTCCGTCCCTTCAGCTGGGAGATGTTGGAGTATGGTTCCAGCTAAATTAACTAATTTTATTGTTTTGTGTTTGTGTTTGTGTGTGTATTTATAAACTGTAAAGCTAAGGCACCTGGTATAATTAAGTAGGTAGATTTCACTAGAAATAACAGATTGTTAATGTTGTACTATTGAATGTTTCTCCTGCCTGATTGTAGTATAAAACCCACACCTTTTTATTATTCTTTTGTTTTTAATTATTGAATGTTCTCCTTTTTATTTTATTTTTTGTAAAAGTAGTTATACAAAAAGGAAATGTCTAAAACTTCCATGAGATATTTCTCAAGTCCACTATACTCACCAACATTCAACTACAAAAAAAATGTATGTGAAATGAAGAATACAGCAAACGATAAATGATAAATTCAAAATTCATTGATTAATCTCTAGTGAGATGGCTATAATACTTGAGAAGTCATATACTCACATAAATAAAACATTAAAAACCAACCAGTTCCTAAGAAATTACAAATTTACAATAAGGAAATAATGTAGAAATTCGTACAGAGCTAATTTAGAAACATCGAGGTATGTTTGTTCATTCATAAAATTACTAACTTTAGATTAGTAAAGTAGAAAATATTTAATATTTAGTGGGGCTCGATATCACAAATGTTTAAGTGTACCATAATTATGTATTATTGTGTGTACTATACCACAAGGGTGTCGACATGTGGCGTATGTGACCCACTATTTTGAATGAAAAACGCCACATGTCGACACCTTTGTGGTGTTGTAAACATAAGGGTATACAATTGTGGTATACACAAGTCGCTCTAGGCTGGATATAAATAAATAATCAGAATCAGAATCAATACCAATAGCAATTTCAACATTAAAAAAAATAAATAAATAAATTCTCCAACCAAATGTGAATGAATGTTTTGATGATTTACAAAGTTGAAGCAGTAGGTCCAGGACGAGTATTTAAAAGAGGCTGGAGTGCTTTCACCACAATGCTCATATTTGGCCTGAAATCAGCTTCGTATTGTACGCATAGAGCAGCAACAGCAGCCATCTATATATAACATTGTATTCAGTTACATTTAGCAGGATTATAAATGAATAAATAGAATAATACTAGTACCTTAGCCACAGCCTTGGGAGGGTAGTCTCCTTGCAGTCTATCATCAATGCATTGCCGTACTTTGTCTTCACTCAGTTTTGGTGTAGCCTGCAACATTTTCAATTACTACTACTGTAGTACCGTTCGATCCATATATACATACGATCTTCGAGAATCGAGAGTACCCACCCATGTTACTAAGCTTTGCTGTCCACGAGGTAATGTATGATCAACAGGTTTGCGCCCAGTCAGAAGCTCCAGAAGGACAACGCCAAAGCTGTACACGTCACTCTTTGAGTTCAACTGTCCAGTCATCGCGTATCTGCCAAATCGATCAATCAAAACAGAAAATTATGTGGAAAAAACGCATAAAGGTCGGCAACTCACTCTGGAGCATGATATCCAAATGTCCCGAGGACTCGAGTAGAGTGAAGACGTGCTGCCATATCAGGAGCTTGATTTGATAGATCAAAGTCGGCAATCTTAGCTACATCATCATTAAAAATTAGTACGTTGCTGGACTTAATATCACGGTGGACAATATGAGGGTCTGCCTTCTCATGGAGATATTCAAGGCCCTTGGCAGCACCCACAGCAATTTTAACACGTTGACCCCAAGAGAGGAGAGGACCGGGTTGCGCTCCTTTAACACCTTTCCGACCTGAAAATCAAATTGCAAATTGTACACCTTAACCGCCATTTTAGGTAGATAAATTTGTTTTACTAAAGCAGTCGCATCCAGTTTTACATGATTCACACTGAAAAAATAAACTCAAAGTTTGATGTGTTTGTCTGCACTACCTGCGACTCCCCTCTCTAGCTAACATAGTTGGCAGAATGCTTATCCAATATTTCAAAAGATAGTTATCAAATAAACAAAGACTAATAAAAATCGATTACAAAGATCTACAGCATCCGTAGTTCAAAAGGCTTTTGGAACCAAATGCAAATAAGAAATGCCAAAGACAGCAACATTTGAAGCATTTGCTGGTTTATTAGTTAGTAAGTCTTCACCTATCTGGTTATTATTTATGCACAAAATGATGCAATGATATAATAGAAGAAAAAAAGACAAGAGATATTAAAAAGCGAGCCACATTCATTGAATGATAGATGAAATTCACGAACCATGAAGGATGTCATGAAGAGATCCATTAGATGCAAATTCATATGCGAGAACACGTTGATTTCCATCAACAGAATAACCAAGTAGTTCAACAAAATTTTCATGCTTCATCCTTGACACCATAGACACCTGCTAGTTAAAAAATGTGATGTTTTACATAACCTTATTCCAAGGAGAAGAATTCATCAGATTAAATCTTCAAAACAGACCTGAGCTAAGAATTCATCATTTGGTTGTTTGCTTGAATCCAACTTCTTTATTGCTGCAGCCTGACCATTACTAAGAACTCCGTAATAAACTCTTCCATATGAGCCTTCCCCTATTAAGGAATCTGTACCAAAGTTACTTGTAACTTCCTTAAGTTCGTCCAGTGGAATTGATGGAACTGCAATAGGCTGGATTTTCACAGCTTGGTCTTTAGATGTGGCTTCAGTGGTGTGATGGTTTCCAGCATGGCCTACCAGAAAAACTCTTCGGTTTATAAAAATCTTCTCAAGAAAAATGAACAGAAGGGATCATGTCATAGAAAGACAAATAAGTAAAACCATCAATAAACACCTCTTTTTCATGTGAAATAATTTTCACTAGTTGGAGCACCTACACAAATTACAAAAGTAAAATAGCACAACGAATACAAAAAAGGAAAAAAAAAACAAAAACAAGAAAAAACCATGGAGATTCTTAAATTACCAGCTGAGGTTTTTACTGGGTACGTGCCTCCACTGACAGCATTTCTATTGATCTCATCATCTCCGCAACAGCTAAAGCAACTCATATTTCTTTCAACCAACGGATAATCTCAAATGTCCTGATATTCACACATGATGTAAATTAAAAACTTTAAAAGTGGAAAGATTCCCACTGGGCCAATAATTGAATATTGGCCAACTAATAGTTAACCAAGCAATATAAAACTCAAATGGACAAGTTTAAACTAGTGTATCAGTTAGCAAAGGCACACTAAGTCTGATCTTGATCCTATTCCATTGCAAAAATAGAAAGTTCGACGCAATCGGGATTTTTTTTTCTTTTTTGGAAATTGGATGCAGTGACAATGTACATGGCAGCTCGTACTGGAAGAAATTTATTCCATGGTCACTGCTAACAGCTTTTGGTAAAGGATGTTGTGTGTGTTTTATTTAATTCAAATGATATGGAGACAATACAAGTTATACCAAGCAAAAACATATTCAGATAAAATTCATCATGTAATAGAATTTAGAGCAGCAATCCCACTAAAGCAGTAGAATTCACATTCTTCTATCAACATTCAGCTCCAAGTCTATTCTATCAGTCCCGAAGACTCAAGTGGATCTCGCAATTACACGATAAAAACAAAAACAAAAATAGATTTATGACTAGTAGCATATTCTAACTCAGAACAAAGCAAATACTCCGAAATTTGAGAATGAAAAGCAGACAAAATTCGAGTAAAAAGAAAAAACACTCACGGATTATGAAAACCAAATCGATCGGCGATTCAACTCAAAATGTAATCGGAACGGGTTGCGTCTTGTCAGGTGAGCCAATCTCTGCAACTAGGATGGGAGAGAAATGGCGAAGAGTGATTTGGGGCGAGAAGATTCAGACCGGAGATTAATTAAGGCAAATGAGGACTGGATTTTACTAGAAAATAATGATCCAATTAATTGTAAGCCGTTGGATGTGTCGTGTAGGACTTTTGATATTGTGTGTATTTTCACCCAGATTTGACTCTTGACTGTTCAAGGAATAATCTTATTTAGGGCAGACTGTTGTCCCTCGTACCACAAATCACAAATCATAATTGAATTGAATCACACTTAATTTTAAAAAAAAAGCACTAAAATCAATTTAATTGTCTAATTGCATGCAAATCACCTCTAAACCATAAATCAATTTAACAAGTTGTATACACCGAAACACTAGATTTAACATAAATCGCAACAATTAACACAATTAATTAAACAACGAAAAATATAAGTGTCAATTCATAGAGTAAAAGTGTCAATTACGCTAAATAAATGTATCACAAGCCCTAAATTGAATCACGCTGAATCAGCGGACAAAATCACTTTGTATTAACATTTAAAATCACGAATTAACAGTAAAATGATAAATTGACTATAGAATGGAGGTTCGAATTAACAGATAAAATCACGAATTAACAATGAGAAACAAAATAACAACTTTCAATGCACACATAAATTGACTTGAAATCAAGACAATGCGCAGCAAAACGACTATGAGACCAGGTGACGAACAAATGCAACACAATTAGTAAGTATTCCATCCGTCCTGCTATTAGCGGCTCATTTCTTTTCGGCACGGTAATTAAATGAGTAGATAATAAAGTAAGAGAGAATATGAGTGGAATAATGAGAGAGATGATAAATTAGGAGAGAGAATATGAGTTAGATAATGAGAGAGTAAATTATAAAGTAAAAAATAGAATATGATAAAGTAGATGAAATAGTATTAAAATTTAATAAATTTGGATTGAACCAATTTTAGTGGGACGTCTTAATTAAGAAAGTGAGCAATTTTTAGCGGTAGTAAAACACACCAAAATAAGGGAGGAAGAATGCAATAGAAAAGACAACTCAAAATCGAGCAAAATAGATGATGAACAGAACAAAACCTATTATCACAAAACAACAGAAACTAAGATAGATTTTAAACAAAACTAAGAGAATTTAACTGGAATCAGCGAAGAATTAGTGAAGAATCGAGCAAAACTAGTGTAGAATGGAGCAAATCAAAAGCACGTTTGTAGAAACTTTAAGCCACGAATCATTAAATTCCTGAATCATTTTCATTTTAAAAAAAGATACCGTATTTCATTTTTAAAAAAATGCACTATTTCATTAAAAAAATGCAGTATTTCATTGAATTCCTGAATCATTTTCTACCGGATAAAATACTCGTGTTTCTCCATAATTGAGTCCAATTGCAATGGCTTCAAACGAGGGATCGAAAGAAGGCGAAGAATTTGTATACAGGATCAGCACCGCCGAGGAATGGGAGGAGCTGCGCGGAAGCGGCGCAACTTTCGGCGGAAATCTGGACCAATCAACTGGCTGTTTCCATCTCAGCAAGCTCGATCAGGTTATGCTTAATCTTTACCTTTGCAAGCAGATATATTCGCCTATTTTTGAGTAATTATTTAGAAATCCATGTAATTAATACAATACTGTGGTGATAAATAATTTTTATTTGGGGATTCGCGTTGTTCAGATTGTAATTAGTTTGTGTGCTATCGTAAGTGATTCGTGAGAGTATTGATGCCAATTTCTTTAGTTTGGACGCCTGAATAGTGAGGAGAAATTATTCCAAATATTGGTGAAACCTAACTGAATTTGTATTTGATACTGCATTTCTATATCATTGGCATGAAATTAATTTCTTATTTGAAGACTGTTTTCATCTTAAACATTGTTGCTCGCAATACTACTGGTTTCCTCACCTTGCTAGATAGCATTCAACTCAGACCTTTCTATGACGGAAGTTTCATGCTTTAATTGCTTGAGTGTTTCGTTGGGAGGGTAAGAGTTTGGTATCAAGCATTCTTTTGGAGAAACATGTGTCAAAGCTGGACATTAATACAAAGCGTTCTTGTATTAGACAAAACGAATGGCACACTAATATAGCTCTCGCTGAGGAAGGAATAATAAAAACAAGAGATGAACAAAATACATCCATTATAGTTCGGGTATTGGGATGTCGCCACTATCTACCAAAATGGTTGTCATTATGTAGTGGGTGAAGAAATTCTCTCATATGGTTGTCCCAATGCATATTAGCATTCAATTGACAGATAAACAACCCATTTTTACTCTTTTAGTGTTAGGTTTCGCATATGAGGATAGTGTGGTTTAGCCCCAACTATGGAAGAATCTAGAAGTCTATCTCTCTCTCTCTCTCTCTAACATATATATTTTTGTTCTAAATCTGGATCTAATTCATTAAGTTACAGAGCTGAATAGTTAATCCAAATAGAATATGGAAGAAAAATAACCACCATTGCCTTTCAATCTGTTCACGACTTCCTTATTCAAATTTTTGTATAGTATTCCTGTTTATACTGCTTGATTTGGAATTGGATCGCAATACCCAATATATGGTTTTTGCGTTATAACTTCAAATTAGATAGATTTGAGCAAATTCCATTAGAATATGATGCTGCCCTTAATCTTAGTTCCGAAATCTGTACTTTTCCCGTCAATTATGTTGCACTAACAAAGTATCTTTTTGTAGACTGCAATAACTATCACAGTTAAAGAATCACTCTTATATTCAATAAATGAAGTTAACTTTGAGACTCGTAATCTATTCAATTGCAGGTCCAATCGACTTTGCAGAACTTTTTCTTGAATGTTAAGGAAGATCTATACCTATTGCAGATAGACAGTAAAAAGGTAAAAGGTAACTTTAAATGGATCAGTGTTGCTTCTATTGTGAGTAGTCATCTAACATAACACCATCTGTTGCCTGTATGTATCCAATGCTGTTTTACTACCCTGTTATAATACATTACTTAGCTTGTAGTTTAAGTTGAAAGATGAATGTTTCTTTAAGCTAATAAGTAATAGTTTTCGCAGCTTGGAAATGGGTTGGTTTATGAAGCTGCTGATGACTCCAATATATTTCCTCATTTCTATGGTCCATCTCGAAGTTTTAGTCCCCTTCCGTTAGATGTTGTCACAAAAGCAGAGAAGCTGACACTGTTGGATGGCAAATTCTACTGCAGCCTCTTGAACTAAACCGTGTGTTAGTCATCCCCTGGTCTAAGTTGTATTGCTTTTATATGTTACTCATATTCAATCATTATGCAATAACTAGGAGAAACACAGCAGAAATGTATTCTCGCAAACATGTATAGTTTAAAGCTTATGTACTCAATGTATGTAAGTCGAGAGGTTTATTTATTGCTAAGATCATGTATTGGGAGCATCTTTTTTTTTTTTTTTTTTATGACGAGGAACCCGCAGCCGCTACCACACATAGCGTTTCAGTGGGATTTGAACTCATGACCTATCGGTCCCGAGCTACCCACCTTCACCGCTACGCTATCCAATGGGGACTGTATCTGTTATACTACTCTGATCCAAAAAAGGTCTGAATTGTATATCTTTTTTTAGAGAGAGAGAGATTGAGCACACTAGATGAGGGAAAAAGGGTTTGTATATCTGTCAACTGAATGATAATATTAAGTAATTAGATCACGGATTACAAACCCCATTACTTTATTCCACCATATATATGAGAGAATGTATTCGTCCACCGCATAATGAATTGACAGCCATTTTGGTAGGATAATTTGTTCATCTCTTGTTTTTATTGTCAGCTGTTTTCCTCCGTGACACCTTATATCAATTAGTGTGCCAGTTTATATTTTTCAGGCACCAAAATGTCATCTTATTACAAGAAATCCTTTATCTTCGCATATACCGTGCTTACTTTGTATCTCCCTTTTGGCATATCGCAGTGCAGCAGAAAACCAGTGATTTTCAACTTTGGCGATTCCAACTCAGACACAGGTGGCTTAGCTGCTGCAATGGGATACGAGTTCGGATATCCTGACGGCCGCGCCTTCTTTCATCGCCCAACTGGTCGACTGTGTGATGGTCTACTAATCATCGATTTCCCATGTAAGCTTAGCTACCTAGATCCCATCCCTCCCTCTCTAACATAGTGTATATGACAAGTCATGCATATGCTAACTGTTGTTGCAAACAATTAAGGTGAAAATCTAAATACCAGTTATTTGACTCCTTATCTGGAATCCTTGGAGCCCGATTTCTCGAATGGGGTTAATTTTGCCATAAGCGGCTCCGCCACTCTCCCGAGATACGTTGCATTCAGTTTGAACATTCAACTTCTTCAGTTCAGATGCTTCCGCAATCACTCTCTCCAGCTCCAGTCTCAAGGTCATTAAAACAACTTCTTACATATGCATGATCTTCTTCTCTTTCTCTTAATTAATTAGAATGCTTCTGGTTGAACAGGATACAAAAATCTTGTGGGAGAAGATGATTTCAAGAACGCCTTGTACACAATTGACATCGGGCAAAATGATCTCACGAGTGCTTTTAACTCTCTCCCATACGACCAACTTCTTCAGAAGATCCCTTCTTTCATCTCTGAAATAAGGGATGCTATTCTGGTGAGTTTATATGTCTGAAAAACAGATTATCGAATTTGTTTGATTATCAAAAATTGATGTGATTAATTTAGGGTTTGCACGCACTTTGTGGGAGTAATTTCTGGGTTCATAAAACTGGGCCGTTGCCCGTTAGGTTGTTTACCTGAGAAACTAGGCACCCGAAAACAAAATGCCTCCGAAGTCAATCAGCACGGCTGCATTACTTCTATGAATGATGCTGCGGATTCATTCAACTCGAAGCTAGACGAGCTCTGCCAACAACTACGCGACGAGCTGAAGGGTTCGACTATTGTCTACGTGGATGTTTACTCCATCAAGTACGGCCTCATCGCAAATTCTTCCTCGTACGGTATGTTGATTGGATGTGTTTATACATACATATAAATATGGAGTAGTTCTTGTGTGAACAGTCCTTATTGTGTGAACGTGTGAACACTGCACTACTGCACTTTCAAGGCAAAGATATTGCACTTCATTTGTCAGATTAGAAAAATGTCCCTTAAATATAGTCTGACCATTTTGAAAGTGCAGTACTTAAAGTGCAATATTATCATCTATAAAATGTAGTAGATTTGTCGTTAAAGTGCAATATTCACATATAAAAACATATTCACATTTGAACCTCTCATACATGTGTCTCAGCTACTAACTAACAACACTGTATAGGTTTCAAGAACCCTTTAAGAGCATGTTGTGGGTACGGTGGAGCGCCTTACAACTTCGATCCTAAGATCAAATGTCGGGACGTAGGATGCAGCGTGTGCGAACAAGAGTGGGGGACTTATGTAAGCTGGGATGGAGTTCATTATACGGAGTCTGCCAATAAAATTGTTGCCTCCGCAATATTATCCACAAAATATTCCTCGCCTTCTATTGGATTTGATCTCTTTTGCAAGAAAGGTTAACATTTTTGCCTCATTATGTTGGTACAGTTTTATATAGTATTCGGCAATTAAGGAACAAGTTGGGCTCATAACTCTCACTCACCCTCTCTTACATAATACTCCCTCCGTCCCATTGGAAGCGTCTTGTGTTTTCAATGGACACGGAGATTAAGACGTGTTGTGATTAATTGTTAAATCTATGGCCCACCTAACACTAAAACAAAATTAAATTAAACAACTCCAATTATTAACTCCTGCCACACGTTCATCTTCCTCCATACAACCTTTTCTCTCTCTTCTAAATCCACAAGAGAAATTAAACTATACACGTTCATCTTCCTCCACACGTTCATCTTCCTTTTCTCTCTCTTCTAAATCTACAAGAGAGATTAAACTTCACAAATGGGCACGGAGTGGCGATTTCATCGCAAGTGGCGACCCCTCATTGGGAACCCCTCTCCGGAGATCTCGCCGTTGCGGTTGGATTCCGGGGACCTGTCGTGGAAACTCGTCGGACCCTCGCCGGCCGTCAAAGAGTACCATTTGTACTTTTCCTCCACCTCCTCCTTCTGATTAGCATTTGTCTTCAAGGAGAGGGGAAACTCGTCGGACCCTCACCGGCCGTCAAAGAGTGGAATTTTTTTCATCACGACGGCGGCTTAATAGAATTGAGGAAGATTTCGAAGGAGCGGCAGATCTGGAGATTTAGACGACGGCGGATCTGGAGATTTAGATGGCGGCGGCGTTTATTTTCGAAAGAGTTGGGTTTCTATTCTCAATTGCGGGGAAGGTGAAATGAAATATGTGTAGGGTTTCTATTCTCAATTGCGGAAAATAGTGGGCCCCAAATTTAAGATTAGGCAAGTTATTAAATCATTAGCCTGTTTAAGTATGTAATTAGTTTCCCTTATTTTTTCCTTTTACGGAAATAAGACGCTTCCAATGGGACGCCCAAAATAGAAAACAAGACGTTTCCAATGGGACGGAGGGAGTATTAAGTTTTAAATGATCTCAAAATCCTATTGATAAATGAATCGGTATGATGTTTTTTATTAAGTTTTTGCTCAGCCTGAAATTGTATAGACATGCTGATAGTGTTTTTAGACTAGGTTAGTTCATGTTGTGATCGTTCGGCTAGTGATATTGCTAAGTCCAGCTTTGGTAAGCTAGCAAATGCCCACACCTTCATCAGTGGATTGGAACAGGGATATGACACGACGGTGGAGGAGCGAGGAGTTCAGCTGTCTGGAGGACAGAAGCAACGAATAGCCATAGCACGAGCCATTGTAAAAGCGCACTGGACGCGGAATCAGAGAGAGTAGTTCAAGATGCACTGGATCGAGCGATGGTGAACAGGAGTACAGGACTACCATAATTGTGTCTCACAGGCTATCAACCATGCAGACCTCATTGCTGTGGTTAAGAATGGAGTGATCGTCGAAAAAGGGAAACACGACAATCTCATCACGATCAAAGATGGCTTCTACACATCACTCGTGGCACTACACATGGCTGCTTCCTAGTTAATAATACCACATTCCGAATCAATACAGTAGATGAATCGTATCAACTAATAAACACCCATGTATCTTCAACTATATTATATTACAACCTGGGAACTACATGTATTCCATATGTAAAATTCATTATTTGTGTTTTATTTTCGTTCATTGATGCAGTACTGAGCACAGTTTTCCTTTTTTAAACATATATAAATCAGATGGTGATTCTGCATGGATTTTCTTTCCTTTCTAATGATACATATCACACCGTGTGATACTTATCGGTGCTAGTGTAATAAGGCATTTCATACATCTCCTTATGTGTTGGAATATATCACTAGAAACTATATTAGTATTAGGAAATAAATTAAATCCATGATTTTCTTAGAACTACCCATAATACGTGAGATTCTCTCACCATATATAATGTATATATATACATACGATAACAAGTTGTTCACGTTTGAACCTCCTCATTCATATATATATATATATATATATATATATATATATACGTGTGATCCTCGACGCATTAATTCAATCCAGCAGCAGCCGCAGCAGTTTGAATAACCCTAGGTTTTTTGTTCTGTGCATCTTGTGTTTCACTTAAGAAGGGTGGACTATGGATTTCACGAGAAATGGTTACCGACAATGGAGGCCATTTCACCAGAAAGTCAAATTACGCAAAAAAGTAGTTGAGCCACTCCAATTATTCAAGAAAGCATTGGAAAGTCTTCGGAGAGTGTTTTGTTCTACAGCAGCCCCTAGCCGTGCCGCTGCCCCTGTGCATGGCAATCTGGTTTTCATGGTCATATCTAATTGTTACATTCATTGCTTCCTCTCTCTCTCTCTCTCTCTCTCTCTCTCTCTCTCTCTCTCTCTCTCTCTCTCTCTCTCTCTCTTTTGGGTCTAACTGGTTTCGTGGCTGGCTGCAGAGTTGCATCCTAAGAGTGAAGTCCAGCAGACCAGGATGGGAAAGTGCGATACTAGCAGTGCTCAAGAACTGCCAAGGTTGAGGAATAATGGCTATAACTAGTATGTTCTCTTCATCTACTAATACAAAAACCTAATAATGTAGGAGTGCGCTTCCAAATGGACCAGAACAGAATGGTCCAAGTCAATGGGATTGCTGATCCAGACAAACTGTTGCGGAGGATAGGCAGATCAAGAAGAATAGAGCTTCAATGGATTCAGTTCGGGCAGTGTTCGGCTAACCTCTTCATGCCACCACAAAACTAAAAAGGAAGAAAACCCAAAGGGTCATGGACAGTAGTGGAGCCAGCATAGGTCTTCCCACAATTATAGCATTATTAGCGCAGATGGTAGCACTACGTTTTGACGGACATTGACGTTGTGGTTTCAATTCCTTGTAACTACGTTTCTGGTTTATTTTAGTTAAACTTAATTTTAAATAATTCTGTTCCCAATTTTTTTTTGGCTCATCGTAAGTCTGAATTGTTTTATTTTCTTCTTTATTAGGTGGAGTATTTTAATTCTAAATCTGAAATATATTTTAATTCCTTATCTTTTTTTCGAAAAACCTTGATTCAAATAAATACAAAGTATATTTCATTTCTTAATTTTCTAAAAAATCTAGATTTTTTTTATAATAGAGGAAAGAATAGTCACTTATTTAATATTTAGTTTTTAGCATTTTGTTGGTTATATTGTATTTAAAAATATTTGAAAAATCTTATAATCATCATTGGTGTTACAGTGTTACTTTGTAATTTTTACACCGATTTTTAGCACCCGTCGAATTGAAATCCTGGCTCCGCCACTGGACATGGATATGGATATAGATATGATTATCCGCCGCCACGCTTTTTCAGGCAATTGCCCACACTGTAACCACATTTTGATATAATTTTAATATATAGTACTGCTTCCGTCCCAGCCGACTTGTCGGGTTTCGGATAGGCTTTGGTTTTTTGTTGTTGATTTTTTATAATAAAAGTATGGGACCCATATAATTAAATAATTGTATTGAATTGATTTGTGAGGCAGGTTTGGGATCCATTATCTTATTTAGAAAGTAGACAAGTGGAATGAGATAACTCAAAAAGAAAATGTAGACAAGTCGGGCGGGACGGATGGAGTATTTAAATAGAGATTTAAGTTGTACTTGCAAGGGATGTTGCCATACCTAACTTCAGTACACAATGCGTACACAACAAACTATGTTCATCATACTTCGAAGCCAAGCACCAGCATATAAATTTCTTAATTTCTATTTCTACATTCTTATAAAGTCTCCCAACATTCCATGTGGTTTTCAATACTGTGCAAAGGATGGAGTTCTCTGTTACTAGAATTGCTCAGGGATTTGTCACACCATCCGGGCCAACACCGTCGGGCATTCTTGATTTATCTGTGGTGGACAGACTGCCCGTGCTCCGCTGCAACGCATGAACGCTGCACGTATTTCGACACGGACCTGGGGCAGCAAAGGTCATACGTGAAGCCTTGAGCAAGGCATTGATTCCTTACTATCCTCTCGCGGGGAGGCTGCATGTTTCTGATCAGAACCAGCCACAGATTGCTTGTACCGGAGATGGCATTTTGGTCGTGGAGGCATCGACCGTCTGTACCTTGGATGCCGTTGGTTACTTGGACGATGCCTTATCAATCCCTCATGAGAAGTTGCTGCCACCAGAAACTGACGGTGTAGACCCTCTGGTGCAGATGCAGGTGCGCGGGATTTCTCTCTTACACTTTCATGTTACGTACGACTCATTCTCATTTTCAGGTAACACAATTCGGATGCGGGGGGTTCGTGATCGGGCTCATATTCTGCCACAGCATATGTGACGGTCTTGGGGCCGCGCAATTCCTTAACGCGGTGGGAGAAATGGCGAGAGGGGCTGAGACACTGCACATGGCCCCAGAGTGGTGTCGGGACTTCCTTCCATCTCCATCGTCGTCAGTTCAGCTTCCACTAGCCATACCTGTTCCCGATTACCAGCTCGAGCCAGCCATAATCGATCTATCTATTGACAAAATCAAGGAGCTCAAACAAGAATTCCAACGAGGGAGAGGGAAGAGTTGTTCGACATTCGAGATGGTGGCGGCACTGCTGTGGCACGGCGAACCGAGGCCGTCCAACTGGGAGAGACACAAATGAAGCTGGTTTTCTTTGCAAACTGCCGGCATCTTGTGGAGCCGCCGCTGCCGGGAGGGTTCTACGGAAACTGCTTCTTCCCAGTGAGCTTAAGCGCGAGGAGCGACGAGCTGCTCAGGAAAGACGTTTTCCAAGTGGTGGAGCTGATCCAAGAAGCAAAGGAGCGGCTACCAGATGAGTTCCGGAAATGGGGAAAGAAGGGCAACACGGACCCAGAACCATTTGCGCCCCCTCTGGAATACCGGACGCTCTTCATATCGGAGTGGGGTAGGCTTGGCTTCATGGAAGTGGACTACGGGTGGGGGAGGCCGGTCCATGTAATCCCGGTTCAGGGGTCGAGCATCATTCCAGTTGGGATCATGTGCTCGCAGCCACGGCCGCATAACGGAGTCCGGCTGATGGCGTGGTGCGTCAAAGAACACCATTTGCCGAACCTGCTTCACCAATTGGAGTCCGTCTCACACTAATCTCCCTTTACAATACAACCTACATATTTCCCTTTATATAAGAAAGGATTTGTTTGTTGGACTCACCAGATCTAATAAAGTTCGGATTTCAATGTTTCATTATGGTTTGTGAATACTATCTTACTACGTAGCTAATGCATAACGTGAACCAACGAGTCATTGAATTTAAAATAGAAACGCAAATTCAACGTACTTTGGCATGTCAAGATTCAGAGTAATTTCAGTCGTCATCCTCACTATCATCGCTATACGAAACCAATCCAATACTGCCAATCTCCCTATTGACTTTAGCTTCCTTTCCATCATGTAGAATTGGGATTTCGACTTTTGCCTTCTTAGCTTGGGGCTTCACTTTGATTACCATTCCTAGAGGGCGAGATGGAGGATTCTTCTTTCCTGCCACTGGAGCTTTATCCTGCATAAAAAACCAAAATCATCTTAAGCAAATATTTTTGCAACTGCTTCAAGTTACATAACAACAAAACATGAAACAATTTTTGAGCAAGTCACTGGATTTGGGCAGCCATTTAAATATGAACCAGTAAGTAAATTTTGAAACAGTGCAAAGTTTAAAACCCTATATCATCTCCTTGGCTATTTCCTCTTCCACCAGTCAATACTGTAATCTAATGATTCTATACCCACGGAGATCTCTCATATAACTGCAGCTTTTTTCTAGCACTAGCCACTACCTAAAAGGCTAACAAATAGGCCGAGACCCGAAACTGAATCATGCTTTTAACTAAAAGTAGCTTGTCAGATTCAAATGTGTATGCAATCTGAAATGCAATGGTGCTCTAAATAGTCGGACATAAACACAAAATTCGTCAAAAAGCCCCTGCTAAGGTAATGGAAGTTAAGCCACAGAAGAGGATATATACTATATACTAAGTTTCGTCAGCACATTTTTGGTTCGTCGAAATTACCTGATCTTTTGGAGCTAAAGGAGTCTCTTTTAGCTCCTGCACAATATCGTATTGTGATGCCACTGCTGCCTAATATCCAACCATAACAGATGAGATTGGTTATGTGCCAATTTTAAATAGAACATTCGGGTGTAGTTCTAAGAATACCTGGAAACTACGCAAATGACGCTCTTCTTCTTCAGCAACTTGTCGCTCATATTCTCTCTTGGACTGTAAGAAGTAATCAAAAGCTATAGAAGCTTATCTTATACTAAGCATACATGAAAGAGAGAACAAGTTTCCTTCAGAGTCATATTCAAAAAGTACAAGTCAGACAGTGCTCCATCTCAAACACGGACGACATCCAATTTCTAATCTTCCCTCGTACTGATCCCAAATTCAATTTTGTAATGGAGCAGCAGCCTTAACTGAGTCCAATAATCATGGACTTGGAAAGAAACATAGCCACTCCATAAAGACTAGTTCAACTTTTTATCATTTTTGCCTGTTCTTTTTTCGTTTTGTTACAGAATTCATCAGATTCTAAGCTGATATG
Organism: Lavandula angustifolia; assembly: GCA_028984105.1. Taxonomy (NCBI): domain Eukaryota; kingdom Viridiplantae; phylum Streptophyta; class Magnoliopsida; order Lamiales; family Lamiaceae; genus Lavandula; species Lavandula angustifolia. The sequence goes on along the minus strand of CM054816.1, from coordinate 28,485,649 downwards.
AGGGGGAAAATGCGGCATCAATGATGACAAAAGAAGAATCATCCAGTATCATCATTAGTGGAACCATATGATCTATTTTGACAATTTTTTTGCCGACAAAAGAAATGTACTTGAAGTATAATTGGCTACATGCTGAATTTTTTTATTTTTATGTTTTGAAGGAGTTGTTAGGCTGCATTCAGTTGGAAGATAAACATAAATTTGAGATCTGAAATGCTGAATAAACATCTCAGCTTGAGCTACTGTAGGAACGATTTAAAATTAGATTTACTCCGAGGTTTATAGTCCCATGTTTTCTAGAGTAGAGAAACAATGTATCAAGTAATTCCACTGACGGTGCATAGAGATTAACAAAAGAGATACATTTTTCTAATTGAGCAGTTCATGCAAATATATTATGACTGAACTAACAAGTTAACAGCAGGAATAGCCTCACCATATCCAATTTATCGAGAAACTCAGTTTCATCTTCATCGAGAGCTTTCGGTGGCCCTGCAAAAAGAATCCATAGGTATTAGTAGGCATCATGAATTCGGTGATGTGTATCTCAAAATAACTAAGTATAAGGGTTGGGAAAGGATGGAAGTAGTATCTGCACCAAAAACTGACTATAAGGGATAACAGAACAATTCTAGTGCTTCTAGGGGCAATAATATATCTTCACGGAAACAAAATGTACTACATATTTGCATTGTATAAATGAAGAACTTACTGTGCTTGAAGCGTTCATTGAATTCGGCATCTTTCTTATCCTTATTTTCCTTTAAAATCTGTTATTCGTAAAGGAATAGTAAGATTCGAGCACTATCACATGCATGGGAACAAGGGCTGGAAGAGCGAGGCAAAAATGATAATCAGGATATAAGTTCAAAAGCCGGTGATCGTGCTAAAAGTTAAAGGTGGAAATGCAATAAGCAGCGAAAACTCTGTTGAATCATTAAAATTTTTAAAAATTAAAAAAAATCATGAAGAGGAGGAAAACCTCGAAGAGGGGTCTATCTCTCTGAGCAGTACCATCATCAACCCTAGCTCCTCTGCTCTTCCGAGCTTCTGCCAACTGAAACCCGAAGAATTAATCCAACAACAACAGATAGCTGAAAAAGAAATAATAAAAATAGAGTAGATATAATTATCAGGAAAGGAATTAGGGAAAACCTGATCTTCCGACACGAAGTTCATCAGCCTAATTGGCGGCGGCAAGCCATCGTCGGCCATTCTGAAATACCCACGGCGTTGAAGATGCAGAGATTGGGTTAAGCAATGCGAGTTGTCAGAACCAAAGAAATTACCGATTTGTTCATACACAACCCTTCACATTCCCGTTGATAAACCGTTGCTTTGCCTCGATCTGCTTCAGAACCAAATACGGCACAACTTTTTTCTCCTTTCTAATTTTTCAGAACAATAAATAAATTGCAAGAAAATGGTTTTTAATTATGACTATTGTGATTTGATACATTTTTTAACCTTGGTAATTAATCATTTTTTTATATAATAATTCAAACTTTCCAGTTTTCTCAACCAAGAATCAGTTAATTATAGATTTTGTGTAAAAAATTATTGAATTATTCTTGTAAAGAAGTTCGGTCAAAGATATTAAGTTGGTCGAGATTTCAACGAGCCCATTAACTGAGTGTTTTGAGTAGTTGAAGCTTATTGATAAGTGTTGAAAGCTGTTGATTTGAAAATTTATAAGTATTTAAAAATAAGTGATAAAAGCTGCTGAAAGTAGAGAAAATAATGTTTGAAAATACTGCTGATACCGGTTGCTTATTTTAATTTTTTTAAATAAAATATCTATATTATCTCAAATATTATTAAACAATGGGGGATGTGCAGAAATGTACAAAACAAACATGTGAAAATGCAAAAATATACATGAGATTCCATAATTGCAAAAATGTACATTTTGTCCTCTGAAACATATAAAGTTAGCTAGATTAATAGGTTTTTCTATTTCCTCTTACTTTGCAGAGAAGGGTCTTGTCTTTTAGTTATTTAATTCTCTCTTGACTTTGATTTTTTTTTCTTCAGCAAACGTGCACCTTTTAAATTTTTTTTATAATTTAAAATATGGTCCGATCGATCGGCCTTATCGGACCATTTTTTTTTTACAATTTTTATTAACGTGTCCGATCGATCGCCTTGTCCGATCCGATCGGACCATTTTTTTTTTTTTACATTTTTTTTTCATGCCGGCCTTTTTTTGTCTTCATGCATGCGAGAATAATTTCGTCTCATGCAGCCTTTTTTTTAGTTTTTTAATCAAGAATCAAAGTGTACATATACTATTTACGAGAAAAAAAATCGAAAAGATATTCACTTACCTTTTTACCTAGTGACATGCAATAAAGTTGCAGAAAAATTGAACTCTATACACAGTAGGAGGAATCTGATTCTTTTCCTCTTCACACGCAACACAGTATACTCTTCTATGATTATTTTCAGATGCAAAAAATTGAACTCTATAACAAGGAGAGCAAGAGCGAAAATTTTATTTCGGTAGAACGAGAGGGAGGGAGCGAGGGTCCTTTAAACGCGAGAGAGAACGAGAGCGAGGAGCGAGAGTGTGAAACAATTTTAAAAGGTAACCCTATTCCATAAATTGTTATATTTGTTGCTTGATTTTAGGTAAATATCTATGTATTATTTTGAGGGCGTATGATTTTCCTTGATTTGAGGGGTAAATATATACGTATGATTTTTGCTTTATTTGAGGGTAAATATCTATGCTTGATTTGAACGAATTTTTTTCTTGATTTTGCTTGATTCGAGGAGTAAATATGTACGTATTATTAGTTATAAAATATCTTATGTGTTGTTCTCCGCATGTTAGCTTATCTTCGCTCTCCGCATGTTAGCTTATCTTATGTGTTGTTTACGAGTACTAAAGTCCGGTTTTGCGGAGTACTAAGATACTTTTTTTCTTTTTTAATTCTTTCCAGATGTCTACCGGACACGTGTAACGTAAAGTATGGAGGTTGTTTCTTGGGTTCGGATTACAAAGGTGGGGATGAACACTTGCCCCACTTCGGACCGACCAATTAACATTGTTATCCTTAAGAGCAAGCATCGAAGCCGTACACAAATTAACTCACGACTTACCCCCTATGCGCTTTATTCGTTGGAGCATGCTTGGATCCGGAAAGTTGATTAAGTCATTAATGATGACGGATGATGACTTGGTTCGACTTATCAACTTAGAGACCGATCCAATTGTTTGCGTTGTTTTGACGGCGATCGTGCGAACATCACAACAAGGAGATTACGTCCCTTCATTTGATTACCAATTGAGTTTCCCAAATATGTTTGGTGATGCATATGGTCAAAGCGGAGCCATATGAGTTTGGAAGGCAAGAACAACAACCGAGCAAGAAGAAGAAGAGCAACAAGAGGGAGCAAGAAGAAGCGAACACCGGGATCAAGGTGCGAATGATAATAACGATGATGATGATGATACGTATGACGAGGATTATACGGGGAGGAAGAGGAAGAGGATGAGGAAGACGAACATGTTGTCGCTAAAAACTTTTATGGAACCATGTATGAGTTTGCATCATGGATTCGTGGGGAAGGCGGTTTAAACCAGCTAATGACACTTCTAGAAGCGACCGCGAATAGAGCGGTTGCCTACAAAGACGAAGATAATGAAGTTGTTGACGAAGTCGAAATTGGCTAGTGCCAATTATTCCGCCAGTCAAGCAGTGTCATTGGTTGTACGGATATAGAGAAGATTGAAGAGGGCATTCTCGGAAACGGCAACATCTTTTGGACGAAGGACGCCCTAACAAAAGCCGTTGGTCTCTCGGCATTTAGAGTGTCGACGGTCTTATAAAGTGAAGAGGGCAAGTCCTCGGTATCGGTGGTTTGAATGTCTGTTGGGCGATCTTTGTCCATTCAGAGTACGTGCACGACATAATGGTATGTATTGGACAATTTACGATTTTGTGCCGGAGCACAGATGTCAGTACGACTTTGATAATGCCGGACCGATCACTGTTACTGCGAAGACTATCGAGCCTATTTTGGGGCAAAGAATGCGTATGGAGGGAACGATGTTGCGACCTCGAGACATGATCAATGAGATGCGTCTGAAATTTGGTGTGAAGGTGGAGTATTATAAGGCCCTGCGTGCTAGAAATAATGCGATTCAATTGATTTATGGGAGTCACGAAGACTCGTACAAGATGCTCCCTCGATATTTGCACATGTTGAAGCAGGTAAACCCCGGAACGGTAACTAATCTTCGTGTCGACGGCGACGGGAGGTTCGAGTACGCGTTTGTTGCATGGGGCCGTCGATCCCCGCATTTATGTGGCATTTAAGGAAGGTGATTGTAGTTGATGGAACTCACCTGAAGGGAAAGAATACCGGCATTCTCTTTCTTGCCGCAGTTACTAAAGACCGCAACGAACAGCTTTGTACCGCTCGCCATTGGCGTTGGACCAATTGAGAACAATGACTCATGGGCGTGGTTTCTCTGAGAATCTTAAGCGAGTGTACGGTTTGAGCGGTGACCTCGATCGTGTCGACCAAAGACGTCGGATTAAAAATGCTGTCGAAGCAGTGTTTCCTAGAGTTCCTCACTGCCTTTGCAACGTCCATCTTAATAACAAGCTCACTTCTTACAAGAATGATAATCATCAATTCTATTCATCATATTTTGCTCGCATCTTTCAAAATTTTCTTCAATAGATCGACGTATCATGGCCTCTATTCTTGGGTCCAGAAAACTAGATGTCTCACCAACGGCTAATAATTATCACAGAAGAGGACGATTATTAAAAGAGGAATTGACCAGAAATTTTTTACTGTGAATTTAAGTTTATTACCGATGCATCTCTAGGCTGGCGATGAAGATGCTTGTGTACGGCGGGCCCGCCTCCGAACTCTCCTACTCTCTACCACGGTGTGCTCCTCCTCTTGCTCCTCCTCCTCACCGACAACTCCTCTACTCGAACTACGCTCGCTCTCCCGGTGCGCCCGATCAATATACGCCGTCCATCTTGGTCATATTGCGCCGGTTGTAGGGGATTCAAGGGCACAGGAAAGTGTAGACCAAATGGATTACTACCAACTGCACTCTGCCAATATGGACAATTCTCCTCAATCTCGGTCGGTACTAACATTTCATACACTACCGAGTCTCTCATTCGAAATACGTAATATTTGTGCATTAAATATTAATAAGAAAATCCATAACATATTCAATCGCTTAATAAATAATAAAAAAATTATTACCCGGCGCTTAAAAAACGGGCTATATCACGCGATCGGCGTCGTTAAATGACCACCGTAAATAACGAGGATAACCATCGGGATTTAGAAGGGTCGCACAACGAGCTCCAAAACTTGGAATGGCCTCATATGCCCACACCTATATTACAATATAAATATATCGAATTATTTCAACTAATAAAAAATTATAAATTAGTAATAATTAAGTTGTCAACAAATATTATACCTGTAGTGCCCAAATCGGCCCGTAGAGATTATACTTAGATCCTACGAGGTCCAAGGAATTTGGTACGTAACTGAGGTAGTGCAACATGGCCTCGTAGGTAAAAGCACCCCATGGGAACGCATTCCATTGGTCCATATCATCGATCAATACCCATATCCATGTATCAATTTTCTTAGTTCTGCGGAGAGCATAGAACCCGTAAGAAAAGAGCTAAAATATTCGACAACTTAATCAAGTCATCATACGAAACGCCATCGGGCTCATATTTACAAAACCAGTTTAACAAGTGCTTTGCTTCAATCGGTCTCCCACCATTGAATCCGTCGTAGACACGGATTGAGTAGGATGATAAAATGCTGACATGTCAAAACTACACTCGCCGAACATGAGCCCAGTAACCAATGCAAACTCCGGATGAGAGAAACGGATGTTCTGACCAACATAATTAAACCAAACCTCCGAAGGTCGTACCGAAATCTCATAGCATATAGCTGGTGAAGAGCCCGCATAGCATTCTTACCTTCTGGCCAACCCACTATGCCCCCGAACTGGCCGTAAACAAACCGTTTGATTAAATCCACACCACCCTGCAAACCTAATTTCTGTCTAATCAAAGTCCCTAAATTATGCTTATAATATATTGTGATCCTCGGAGAAACGTCTCGTAGTGCTAGTCGTTTAAAATTGACCTATATATAACAATTAATATTTAATTAAATTATAATTAACAGTTATAATAATTAAAAATAAACTAAAAAAAAAAAACGTCTTGACCGTCGGGCCGGTTCGAGACCGGTCGGCATGAGTATCGGCGCCGCCGCTTCAACCATTTTTTCCGCCGATTTCTACCTCAATTTCACCAATTTTCACCCAATCTAAACAAATCTATATTATACACACTAAACCCAACATATATATTTCATAAAAAAAACACTTTTAAACATGTAATTATACATTAATTTCACATCTAAAATTTAATTTTATTTCAAAATAAATACTAACCTCTTCCATTGTTACGAGCAGTTTCGAGCAGTCTGAAAGATCCTAGGCGTGCCGACGTGAGTAGCTTTCGTGCCGTCGATTCAATGTGCTGATTTGAGTGTGCCGATTTAGTGTGCCGAAGTGTGGTGTGTGTGTGCCGATTTAGTGTCGGTGTGTGTGCGTATTTATATATGTAATAATATATATATATATATATATATATTTATTTATGAATATATATATATATATGTATATTTATATATATATATATTTTATTGTATTTATATATATTATATATATATATTTTATATTATGAAATATTATATAAATATTTATATATAAATATTTTATATTTATATATATTAATATTTTATATTATATGTGTGTGCCGATCGATCGGGCTGTGCTCGATCGATCGGCACATAATTTTTTTTTTTTAAATATTATATATCATGTGTGCCGATCGATCGGCGTGCCGATCGATCGGCACGTATAATTTTTTTTTTTAATATTTACGACATATATATATATTTTTATATCTAGTGCCGTCGATCGGGCACGTATAATTTTTTTTTAATATTTACGATATTTATATATATATATATATATATATATATTTATATTTATATATATTTATATGTGCCCGATCGATCGGGCTGTGCCGATCGATCGGCACGTATAATTTTTTTATATATATATATATATATATTTATATCGATCGCATAATTTTTTTTAAAATTTATGTATATTTTTATATATAGTGCCGATGCCGATCGATCGGCACATATAATTTTTTTTATTTTATATATATTTTAATTTGCGTCCGATCGGGCACAAATAATTTTTTTTTAGTTTATGTATATTTATATATATATATATATTTTTAATTATGACCGATCGATCGGAAGGTGTCTAAATTAAATTATGATTCAAAAATTTCCTAAATTAAATTTTCAAAATTGCCTGATTAAATTAACAAAATTACCTAATTAACAAAACCGGTTTTTCGATAAATTATCAAAATTGCCTAATTAAATTAATGAAATTGCCTAAATTAAATTAATGAAATTGCAAAAAATAAATTCTCGAAATTGTCTAACGAAAATGCCTAAATTAAATTAATGAAATTGCTTAAATTAAATTATCAAAATTGCATAAATTTTGTAAATTAAATTTACTAAAATATTAAAATTTCCTCAAATTGAATTCATAAATTAAATTAACAAAATATTAAATTTTCGTTAAATTAAATTAAATATACAAAAATATAAAATTTTTTGAGGTTTTTAAAATATAAAATTTTCGGCGGTGGTCGACTCAGGTTTTTAAAATATTTAAACGAATATGTTCAGGTTTTTTGTTTTACGAAAATATTCAATTAAAGAAGTTTTTTTTAAATAACTTTAGCTTTTTTAAAAAAAAATCACCAACCTTTATTTTGCTAATTTCAAGACAACATATTCAAGAAAAAGATTCCAACACAAACGTAACACCGCACACACATCCGCACACACACCGACACAATTGGAGGTGAAGTAGGGTCATTTGTATATTATTGCATTTATGGAAAAGTTTGTATATTTTTGCATTTTCAAACATGCAAATGTATAGACTTGACATTCCCCTCTTAAACAATTATAACTTATAATAAATAAATAAAATTGAGAAGTTATTTTTTTACATTAAAATTTCAATTTCAGTATTATCCATTATGTTATTACATAATTGTAATTTATAATAAATAAATAAAATTGATAAATTATTGCTATTTTATACTTATTTATCTATACCTATATACATTTGTAAATTAATCTGCTACCCTATTTTCTGCTGATCTACCAAAAAAACCCCTGCAACACAAAACAATAACAATTTTGACACCCCCAACCCCCTCTACCTTTTGTCATATACGGCAGCAGGCATACACGCCAGTCAGCAGAAGCTTCTTCTTCTTCACAACGCGTAATATTAGTAAAACTGCAATTATTGTTAAACAAGGAAAATAGTTCGTGGACAATATTGATGTTAGTGACGATAGCGATCGTGACCTTGATACTATGAGGAATGCTTCTCAACCAATATTAGTCTTATTACTCCAAAGAAATCAAAGATTCTTTTTTTTCTTATATAATTATCATGTATGTGAATACGAATCTATTTTCGTCATTTATTATTGTAATCCCCACAAGGGGAAGGTGGGGATCCTCTTAAATCGTACTCCCTCCGTCCATAGATGTTGTCCCATATTTAAAGAGGGAAGATCCTAAAATAAAATATTTATAATAATTTATTATTCTAAAAAAGAGATAAGAATATTGATTTGAGTTTTGTCATATTATTAGGTCACAAGTTCTTATTCCAGTCACGAGAAACCTCTTTTGACCTTACAAACTAAAAATTAATCATATTTACATATTCTATTAAAACGAAAATTACATTACCCATTAATATTATAGATTCGGATTTTACCAAGGTCGCTAGATCTTTTCAATCCCATTTCTGAGATAATCTGCAAACTTTTTGATGTAACCATGGTTCAGTTGTTTATTCCCAAAGATTCCATCTGCAGCTGCTTCCGCACGTGCTTTCATCGCTTCCCCTTCCGCCGAATCCATAGCTTTAATCAAAGCTTTAGCAACACCATCTCTAGTAAAAGACCCATCATTCTCTCTCTCCACCTCCACTGCCAATCCCTTCTCAACCAGCAGCCTCGATTCGAGCGGCTGAGACGCCACGAACGGCAGCAGCACAAGCCGGAGGCCGTGCACCATCGCTTCCACGACGGAGGCCCACCCTGCATGGAACAATGACCCCCCTATAGAAGGATGTGCAAGGATTTCCCTCTGTGGGGCCCATCCAATCTCCACTACTCCCCTCCCTTCCGCCCGGGTTTTGAACCCGGTCGGGAGGATCTGATCATCACCATCTCCGGCCCAATCGGGCTTCCTCAGTGAAAACATGAAAGGAAGCCCGGAGAGTTCGATCCCGTATGCTATCTCATGAATCTCCTCTCTTTTGAGTTTATACTCACTCCCAAACCCTACAAAGACTACTGATTTCGGCTTCTGTAGGTCAAGCCAGTCGGAGATTCGACTCCACGGCTCTTCCGTCATGGCCCGCCTCTCCACCAATTTCTCTGGTGGGAGGCATCCCACCGGAAACAGGGGGCTTTCCGGTGATTCTTGAGTAGAGTGTCAAGTAATCACCTTCGAGCTCCGTGCAAGTACGTAGAGCCAGAGCTTGGCTACCTTGGACTAGCCGGCTCAATCGTGCTCCATCTTCTATTCCGTACGACCTAGCGCCGTACAAAAGATCATGCAGGGCGGAAGCCTCATAATCTCTACAAGCTACTTGTGATGGAAAATCGACCCAATCGGGAGGGGCCGTCATGTCGGCCGGAGACGGGCGGGCCAGTCTCCGGCGCTCGCCTGGCAGAAACTCCGGCATCCAGCAGAACACAGAAGTGCTAGCAGTTACAATGGTGAAGTGAATCAAAGGGATATTCAATTCCTTAGCGATATCAACAGCCCAGTGGTGGAAGAAATCAACCACTATCCAGTTTGGTGACTTCTCAGCAAGGAAATTCTTGATGGTTTCTTGGAGGAGATCACAAGCATGCTTTAGATCATCCATTCTGTCTGCCGGGATGTCGGTGGTGGCTTCGGCATTTTCCGGCAAGGGGTTGTGGTGGAGTTTGGGGAGAGAGAGGGGAACAAATTGGATGAATTGTGAGAGATTTGGTGGGATTTGGGGGAGTCTTGAAATGTTTCTTGGAGTTGAGAGGAAGGAGATGTGGATGCCTAATTTGGCTAAGGCAATCGAGAGATCCAAGTATGGAATCATATGACCAAATGCCAGCCATGGCAGCATCACAACATGAACATCATTTTCTTGACTCATATTTCTGGGACTTACTACTTAGATGCTTGTGATGACTCCTCTCTCTCTATAAATATCTCTCCTCTGGTGTGTGTGGTTGTAAATTTGAAATCCTTAATGATGGGCTAACTCTAATCCAATTTCAAGGCAACGTGACACATGTGGTGTACTGAATTTCATGTACTAATTCATCTTGACTTGTCACCCTCCTACATTTAATAAAATTAAAAGAGTGAATGCTCTACTCCACCTGCTATAGATTTAGTTGAGATTCTCCTTGTCTGCTCCCTTTACAATAATATATTCCTTTTCATGATAATAAAAGGGCCATATGTCTTTTACTTTTAGAACAAGAAAAACCAGTAAAAAAAATCAACACGCGGACTTGTACTCAATCAATCACCTTCTCCTTTTCTTGGGATTCCTAGAAGCCTATCAACTCTGTACCTAATGGGCTTTAATTTCATGAAGGTGTATAACATTCTCATTCACCATAACTTGAATTCAATAAAAGGTACCAAGAAAAAACCATGGATTGATATAGAGAAATTCAAGAAAGCACAAACTCAGTAGCAACTAACGTTTATTTTGGCCTAATATGAATAGGATGCTAGTGTGTTAAGAAGAAAAGCATGTCACCATTTTGTAAATTGTGGTCTTCGACGAAGAGTTTCCAGTTGAAGCATAACGTCTTGTTCCATATTCTGATTTAGTATTCTTTCATCCCAATTTTGATGAGGATTTTATTTATGTCGTCATTCAGTAGGGGGTTGTCTACGAAGCGCGGGATTGGCTTCAAAATTAATTAATATTTAATTTTAAACTGGGATGTATAGTGTATTGTGGAAATATTTTGTCAGGGTATGCCGTCGATGAGGGTGGAATTGATGACGAGATGCGGCCTGCTAGTCAAGTAATATATAGTTATTAGTGTCATTAGAATAATTTGTGCGTATAAAAGCATAATAATGTACCGTTTGTGTCTTCTTGGTATTGCAGTAGGGTTGACAATGGTGGTTTGTTGGACGATCTATTTTCACACTGTGTGTATGCATTCAATGGGATGATGGCGTACTGCTAGTTAGCGGTGTTTCGTAGCAACAACATATCTCCGATGGTTAGGTTGTTGTCGTTGAAGAAGTTATGCCACCCTCCTTCAAGCTTGTCGGTTCCAACAGTTACTGTCCATATTCCTTTTTGGTAGTTTAGTGTGATTTGCTGTTTTTTGGTAATGCCTATGGCTGCATAAATTGCTCGAGGTATTACCTGCTGATTAGTTGATATGTTAATGGATATATGGTGGAATAATGATTGTTGGATTAGTGGATACCTGGTGTTGGTTGCCGGTGCACATGAAAAGGTAGCACATTGTTGAACGTGGCGAAGGTATGAAGCGTTCTGTAAGAGGTGACATAATTGTAAATAAGTTTGTTATTTATGAAAATGAAATTTGTTTAAGAGTTTTTTTTTATATATACCTCGAGGTAGGAAGCTTCTGAGCCAGTATGAAGGACGTCTGTCAACCAGTTTTGGATGTTTTTGGCACTATGTTGATTCAGATAGCCTACACGGTTTACCAAATACATGTATTTTGAGGGAAGTTTGTCCCATATGCGAGCTTGAAGTCTTCCTATGTTGTCTATCCAGAGAGTTATTGTATGAACATAGTTGTTGCTATGAGTGATTAGGTAAAAACGGATTTCAGAATTTGTGGTTTGTTTGGTCCAAGTGTAGAAATGACAAGTTGTATTGGACATCGTGTATGAGAATGGGAAGGCATAATTTTTTTTTTGTAAGTTTAATATGCACCTGGGTGGGGGTCTTGTGCATGTATTTATAGTGGGAATGATTTACTTGATCTCAAGAATGTCTAGGTTGATAGCATGTTCACGTGAATGGTATGGTTATTCGATCGTGATATGATAATTTTTGTGGACAGTATTCACTGTGCAATATACTGAGGATATTATATCAAGTGCGTGTACTTAAGTGCATGATACTTATTTGGGTGTTGGCTGAATTTCCTCGTGAACGTCATGTCCTAACTCATGTGTGATAAAGAGATCCATATATTTATTGTCATTTAGTTAATTGCTTTATTGTATTGTACTTATTACATGTGACGGTACCCTGCCATGATGTAGTATGTTTCCAATGCCAATGAGCTACCACTTTGGAAGAATTGAGAAGCACCGAAGTAATGTCTTAACCCAATGATTAAAAATAGGAATAAAAGGGTTAAAAACAAGGAAACAATAGTCATTGTGTAACTTGTTGGAATATATGACGTGGGTATGGTTATTCGATTGTGATATGACAATTTTTGAGCTGTGCTATGTACTGACAATATTACGTCAAATGTGTGTACTTGGGTGCATGGTACGTATTTGGCCGTTGTCTGAATTTCCTCGTGAACGTCATGTCCTATCTTATGTGTGATAAAGAGATCCGTATACTTCTTGTCATTTAGTTAGTTTCTTTATTGTGTTGTACTTATTACATGTGACGAGATATTTATATTTTGACAACATGTGATTGTGTTTTGTTATTTATTCTTTCAATGGTAAGAAGACAAAAGGGATATGAATTATGCTATTATTGAAGGAATAATTTAGGTTAGGAACGCTACCTTCCTCCTGGTGTGTTGTCGCGGCTTTGATTGTTGCTCCTGTGTTAGACATTCTTATCTGTATCCCGTCCTTTTTCTTCCTCTGGGTGGTCAGAAAACTGAAGAAAATAAATTTTTTTGTCTCTCCCTTACTCACGGTATGCGTGTGTAATTATGTGTATGTGTGTGTAATCTGTTTTTGAACAGAATACTGATATATATAGGTTTCAAAAGCCAATATAATATTAATATATTTGTAACCCATTAATTTAATTATATTTCTAATGGGCTTCCACATAACCAGCCCATAATATAATTAATTAATTTACTGGGCTACTAATATTTATCAATTAATTGACCCAGTCAATTAATTCCAGATAAATAATATTATTAAATAATATAAAAATACATTAATCCATTAATAATGATTTCTGAGAGACAATAAATAACCAGGCAACTAATTGGGCCAGATCAGGGATCCAATACAAGAAATAAAGTTGGGCCTCAAATTAATTAATTATTCATGCTCAGCCCAGAGCAAAATTAATTAATAAACACAGATTCATTCCACTAGAGAATCCGTGCTGACTTACCCCTTTATCCCAATTTGAGCAAGGGCTTGTATTTTAGACTTAATCGATCTCCGTATTTAAGATAGAAATATCCGTTAATTAATTAAGCTCACTGACAGCTTAAATTAATTAACATCTTATATTCCTGAGTAGTACCACTCGACCTTATTAACACACCTGAACTTAATCAATCGGCCGGGTTTAGTGTGCTAATCCTTTCGAGTTCCTCAGGGGATATTATCAACCCCTTTTACTAGGATACGGATGCAAGATACGCACAACCGACTGAGCCACAAATAACTACTAACACGCAAGATACGTAGATCCGGTCGCGATGACGTTCACCATAGTAGGTCAAAGTGATAGATAGCCAAATGCACTCAGCTGAAGTCTTACCAAGCTTAAGACCAGCAAAGTCACCGAGATCTTGGTTTTCCACTAAGGTTAGTTAGGAAAACACATCTCACTGTGATCCGTCAATACACCACCTTAAGTGTACCAGTAAAGACAAGCAGCTAAGACAAGCCACTTCTTATCTAAACTGCAGCTTAAACCGACAACTTATCCTTAAGTTGTCTCAGCTGTGATAACTGTTTATATATTGCCAGTTCAACCAATTTGTGTTGTCTTCTGTGATACCCGACACACCACACAAATCTAACTTTTATACAAGATAAATGATAACATGTGCAAATATACATATTTATCAGATAGGAGAATAAAACAATGGTAAGGACAAAAACACATTGTATACAAGCATAAAAAGTACTTCCAGTATACAAAATCCCAACAATTATTGTGAATATAGTGTAGGCAGGATAGTGTGAATATTGTGAATATAGTATGTAATAATTGTTTGAGACGTAGTGAGCTTGAGCTCAAACGATAGTCATTGTAAACATATTTCTTTGTTATTGTCTAGTGTAACTTGTTGGAATATATGTAGGGTGTTGAAGATAGAGTTTTGTTTTTTCAGATGACTGCTACGAAACAAACTGCTAGGAAGCGTATGACAAACGTTATTACGAATGAAGATCGATTGTGGCGTTTTTGTAGCTTCAAGAGGGACTGGGGCCATACGTTTGGTGAGTTTATCGCAAAGTATTTTGCACTTTGGCAAGATGCTAGTGAGGTTGTTACAAAGTTTGAGGATTCGGAGGGCCTCAGATCAGGTTCTTAGGGATTGGGCGTGTTGGGTAATGGCCTAGATAAATGATTTGATCTTTAGAGATCCGGTGACTGGTGAACGAACGTGCAACTTTTGATGGTTATTATGTCGGATTTTTCATCAGTGGGTTATGAATGGTGATGGTGCTCCTACTTCAATGACCGGGTCTTCTAGTACTGTGGGGTCGGAGTCGTCGGCGACATAAATCTGTTTGTACTTTGTGTGCGCTTGCCCATGAGTATGGATGTTGTGCAAATTTGAATGTTTCTATATGCAATGTGTGTGTTGTCAATCTTGTTCGCAATATTGGTGTGTAAAAGTTTATGTATATTCGAGAGTTGTAGTGAAATAGATATTGTAATTTTACTTTGAACTTATGGTATTATTTGCGTGATGAATGGTAGTTGGTAAAGATTGCATATTTCTGTAGCTTTGGTTTAAAAAGAGTATGGTACATCAAGTTGGGTATTATTTTGTATATGCTTCTCTAAGGAACGGTTGCTGTTGAAAATTTATGGTCGTTATTTGGCATTTTGTGAGTATGTGAGGGATGAATTAGTATATAGAAATACGGAATATTAGATGTTTAACTGCAAGTTCAGTGATAGAAGATATTGTTGCTTTGTGCATAATAAAGAATTCATGTATGGTTTGTTCGGATAGTAGTGCAACGAATACTAGAAAGAACATTTATGAAACTTTAGCTACTTTTTGGTGATATTCAATATCTATATTTTATAAACAAAGTTTAATTACGAATTGTATTAGCAGAATATATTAATATTTCTATCCATCAAAATAGCTTTAAAGTAATTAAAATCAATAATAATTCATAGAGTCTATGTATGAAAGTAGAATTAGAATCACCTTGGTGTTGTCTGATCCTGGACCAAGTTTCTGCCGTGGCATCCAGGGGTGTAAGTGGTTCCGCTCCGAACCGCGAAACCGATCGGACCGAACCGAACCAAATCAAAAATTGCGGTTCGGTTCGGTTTCGCGGTTTGGTTCGATTTATTTTTTTAGAAACCGTTTACATTCGGTTCGGTTCGCGGTTCCAAGAATTTTTGAACGGTTCGAACCGAACCGAACCAATATCATATTTTTTAATTTTTTTATTTAATATTTGTCCTTCTTATATAAGAATATTATTGAATTTAGACATTAGATCTAAGTTAAGATCAATTCTAATCTAT
This sequence comes from Lavandula angustifolia, assembly GCA_028984105.1. Lineage (NCBI taxonomy): Eukaryota > Viridiplantae > Streptophyta > Magnoliopsida > Lamiales > Lamiaceae > Lavandula > Lavandula angustifolia. The sequence goes on along the minus strand of CM054816.1, from coordinate 28,469,784 downwards.
GTAGATGAAGAGAAAGGAGTAACAACTCTATACTTATGAGTTTGGAATGAGTGACATCCTACAAACTATTATTCTTGCATTATTTAGGATTTAAAAAACAAATAAAAAAATAAAAAGGTGAACCGAGGAACCGAACCGAACCAAACCATTTATAAGCGGTTCGGTTCGGTTCCGACATTGAAAAAACTCATCAAACCGAACCAAACCGAACCATTTATATGTGTTCGGTTCGGGTCCTAAAATACATAAAAACCGAACCGAACCGTTACACCCCTAGTGGCATCACGTGGAGGCCGTGGGAAAGCACTATAAATATTTTTGGAAAAATACTAAGCTCACTCCATTTACTTTTAGCTAAAAACGTGAGGAACTATATAAGAGGTCTCAAGATAAACTTCATAAAGCTGTTGATCTGGTGATCAGCCTAGCCTGATTAGATAACAACATAAACATCAAGATTAAAAAGAGTAAATAAAAAATCCTAGATAGAAGCTTTAAGGAACTATATATATACTGATACGTGAAAAACAAAAGAACATCAAACTAAATGGTAAAATTAATCACATCCAAGAAAGTTCATATCATAATAAGAAGGTATTAGAAAATGTGAATATTTTTATGGGCATTACTTTAAATTCAATATTAACTTTAAAAGTTTAAACAACTATATACCTGGGAACCCAATAATTCCAACAATATCTCCTCGTTTGACTGAAGCATGAAATCTACTAAACTCTTCCTCCTCCAACTCCGACTTCCTATATTGACATTCGGAGGAAAAGCCATGGGGAAGAGGGAAACAGTTGCATATAATTTTCTTACTTCATGCTAATTTATTGCATCAACAGATATTTATCGCATGGTCTACTTAATCTCAACACTGCCATTTTGTCCTATACGGCTGCTACATGGAAAATATTGGTTAATTTGAATGCCACTAATTCTACTTCAACTTATTAATGAGTTATATTTAATAATTAATTGTCGAAATATCAATTAATTAGTAATGATCCATCGATCTTGGTGAAGATTTTCTATTCTATTTTTATTTCTCATTTCATATTCCAATAATAAAATGGTAACTCATATATTTTATTTTACAATTATATCTCAAATGCTATTCTCTCTATTGCAATATTTGTATTTCTTCGAGATTTAAATTTGACAACTCTATCAACGACGTCAGTGGTCACGACATGTTGGCTTTACTTTATTCTCTTTACAATTTTTTGTCTTTGGATTCATATTTAGGCTTTGATGCAACTAGCCCCTATGCTTCATACCGTAATTTGGTGGCATTTTGCATAGCTAGAATCCAAGGATTAGCATTGTATTGAAGTCTATGTACATTTCCCACCACTTTTACAATCCTCATATTCTGATATTATAGAGGTAGTGACATAACCACATAATACTTTGTTTTGTGTTTCAATTCGAAATTTCATATAAAAATCGGGGATGTCACTATTGTATATAACCATAATAACTCAATTTTTATCGTCCATTACTATCAAAATATACATTATTATATAAATAGGGCAAAATCACAGCCCTGTGCACAACACGATTAAAGAATGTGTTAGTTTTCTTTATAATTATCATCGCAATATATAAAATTAATTAATATATTAAATGAAATATTTAATTGTTATTTATATTATAATTTAATTTATATTAAAATATAATAATTTTTTATTAATTGTGGAAGTATAATTAAATTGTATGGAAAAAGTTTTTTTGGAATAAAATAAAATAATAAAGATAAATTTATCTAATAAATTCCATAAGTTGTAAGCTATAAACTGTAAGGGGGTGTTTGCAATAGCTTATCTGAATCAGCTTATAGCTGAAAGCTGCCTCGGGAAATGAATTCGGTGTTTGCGAAATTCAGCTTATAGAGCTGCTGAAAGCTATTTGAGTCCAAGATAGAGAATTTTTGTAAGCTGGTATTGGGCAGCTGAAGCTGATAGCTTATAGCTTTTATAATTTTTAACCTTTTTAATTAATACATTATATTATAATTTTATAACTATTTTTTTTAATTAATGATCGATATTGCTTATTTATATGTATAATTTTTTTGTCATTTAACAAAGAATAAGTAAATATTTGTTTAATTAATATAATTTATAATCTTTTTTATTCTTGATTTTAATTAATAATATTAATTATACTTAGTTTTTTTTTCTAATTTTTATATTAATATTTTTTTATTAAAATACTATTTATATTAGTGGAAATAAATTTTAAATTTTATTTGCATAAAAATTCTAAATTTGTTTAATAAGTGAGAAAGAAATAACATTTTCATTTTATAAGATACCACTTTATTAATATTTTTAAATATTAATTTTTGACTTTCAGCACTTTTTGCAAACACTTACAAATTATTAAAATCAACAGCTTTCAGCTGCTTTCAGCCACTTTCAGTAGCTTCCAACAACTTTCAGCACTTATCAATAAGCTTCAGCTACTGCAAACACCACCTAAGTTGGGGTGAGACGAACTAAGCGCCTTCTCTAAAATATGGAAAGAAATAGAAAAGCTCTAGCTGAAAGCTAGAATTCCAAACACAAAAATATAGCTTTCAGCTATAAGCTGCTCAACATAAGCTGTTCCAAACACCCCTAAGTTTTTTGATTAGACTCCAAAGTTTGAGTAGTAAACAATAATTTAAAAAAAAGTAAAAATTAGATTGTAAAGAGAACAATAATAATATATGAATAGCATAAAAATACACTAACAAACAATACTAAACAGTAACAGAAATATAGGATTGTAATTACATCATTAGATTGAATAAAGAGGTTTTCGCTACAGTAGCCAATCTCAATTAAAAAAAATACAAAAATAGTCAAACTTTAAACTTATATTTACGAATTAGTTAATTTGTCCAAAATGCTCTTACTTTTTTTTAATATCTAAATTAATCTAATTTCATAAATGTGGTGCCTATGACTCGTATTCCCCTCGGCACACCATAGTTACTTTTGTGTTTTTTAAATGAATTTGGCTAATTTGATATATTAACACTAGAATAAAGGTATTACATCTGTCCTATTAGTAGTGCCTTGATTTTTTATCCATACACATTTTAGTTTTTTTTTCGGACATAAGACATTTGTGATGGAAGACCCAAATTGGGAGAATGAGACATTACTAATGGGATGGAGGGAGTACGTTTTAGTGCGTGTTTTAGTATCTATTTGCATTAGTTTATCTAAAACCGACTTGTCTTATTTCTTTTCGACACAAAGATTAAGATGAGTAGTTGGTTGTGTGTAGAGAGATAGGTCCCACAGAAGAAAAGTCGGAGTTTGTGTAGTAACATGACAAGTCAAGTGGGACAACTCGAAAAGGAAAACAAGACAAGTCAAAACGGGATGGGTAAAGTGCTAAATTTAGAACTTTTTTAAAACTTAGCCATAAACACTCCCTTAGATAGGTTAATGCACATTTCGTGAAAAGATGTAAAAACTAATAATATCAACGTCCTATTTGGTTCGTAGAAAAGTAAAGTTGTTAGATAATATAAGTTTGAGGAAATTATATGGGTCTCACACTTTTATTATATAAAATCAACCGACCTAATAACCCTATCGAAAAAAAGTGGACAAGTAAGATAGAACGGAGGGAGTATTAAATATGATACATAAATAAACTCACAAAGGTTTATATCCATTTAATTAAAACTCGATTTCGTCGAATTCCAAAAACTCTCTTTAAATTAATAAATCTTAATTTATGAATTAACTCTCTAAAATAATTGGATCTCTCACGGTCCCGATAATATTAAATTAGAGAGATTTAACTCTAAGGGGGGTAGTGTACTGTGCGGCCGACCGCACACCAAGATCCGCAATCCGGATTCGCCTCTTTTTTATTCTTTTGATTATTATTATTATTATTATTTTTTGAAAAAAAATTAACGACGGAAATGTCTATTGTTGTGAACAATAGTGTCACTTATTTTGAGAAAAGTGTCATTTGTTGAGTATCATTTATCTCGAATAGAATTTTCATTTTCCGTTTTGAACGTCTTCTATCATCACTGATATGGATGTATCGTAACAATTGATACTCAATCGATAATATTTTTGTTTAAAATGAATGACATATTTTTTTCACTACAAATGACACTTTTGTTCAAAACAATTGATATTTGTTTCTTAAAAAAATCACATTTTTTGGAAACGAATCACAACTTTTTTAAAACAAGTGATACTTAATAAATGACAATTTTGTTCGAAACAAATAATACTCTGCAAATGACACTTTTGTTTGAAACAAATAATACTCTATAAATGATACTTTTGTTTAACACAAATGACACTTCCGTTAGTGATGGTAGATGACGTTCAAAAAATGATACTTTTGTTTCAAAACAAATGATTCTCAAGAAGTGACTTTTTTTTTCAAAACTAATGACACTTCCGTAAATGATGGTAGAAGACGTTCAATACGAAAATGACACTTTGGTTTCGAAATAAATAATACTCAATAAATGACACTATTGTTCAGAACAAATGACACGTCCGTCCTTTAAAAAATGGAAAAAAAACATCATGGGACGTGGATTCGGGTCAATGGGCTGGGTTTGGGACTTGAGCGACCTGACCGCATCCTAACTTTTTCAAACTCTAATAGTACTCCCTCCGTCCCTAGTAGTGTCTCGTTTCCTTCTTTGGACTATCCAATTATAAATGTCTCATTTTTTAAAAAAGATAAAAAATATTCCCTCTGTTTTCATAGATATTGTTTCATTTTTCTTTTTGAGTTGTCCATTTTTTAAAAAGTCAAAATTGCGTAGCTAAGAATTATTCATATGTTGAGGGATCTACTACTCTACACATAATAAAAAACTATCATTAAATCCCGTGAATAAAAGTTATTGTACAACATATATGAGACAGATGGAGTATGTGGTTAAGAATCAAGTACTTAAAAAGTCAAATAATATTTATTATAAAATATTATTTTTTTGATAATTGTGTCATAAATAAATGAGACACTATTAACGGCTGGAAGAGAGTAGTATAAAGATGGGTATTTGAATTTTGAAATGAATACTTTTCCATCCCAAAAATGTTGTCTCATTTTTTTTTTTGAATTGTTCCATAAATGTTATCCCATTTGTTAAAATTGTGTGAATAAAAATTAAATTATGTGCCGAAAAATTATGGGACAACGTTTATGGGAATGAGAGAATATTTGTTAAAGTGTGTAAAAGAAATTGTGGTAGATACGGTGAGTTTCTTCTATTCCATTTCTTATGTTCGTATAGTATTGGAGACCGTGACACAATTACCCATTTACCCTCATATCGATAAGCGTGTGATGTCAGCGAGGCCAATAAGCCTTCATCGATACGTGTGCCCGCGGCCAATAAAGCTCGTTGCTTCTTATTTTCCTTGCTCTATTTACCGATCAAGCACTGCACGAGCGAGTGAGATGGCGGCAGCAACTTCGATGGCGAGGATCCGATTACTGTTGGTCGTCCTAGTATTTGTCGCGATTCAGGTATTTCTTCGCAATTTTTGAGCTCCTTCGGCTTGACTGCTGTCTAATTCTTCCATTTGCGCATTCTTAAAGTTATTATCTTGGGCGGAGACTTTTGCTTTTAATCGGTTTTTTGTTCTTAAGTCTCATCAAAATATATAGATGGATCATGGAACCACTTTTCTGCCTTATAGCTGCTATTGATTTGAAACCTTTCCTTTACTAATGTTTTAATGGTTCCTACCTCAAAAAAAATTCTTGATGTCGAGTTTGGATATCGATATTTTAAATGAATGAATTTGAATTCAGTTCAAATCCTTACCAATCTAAGCAGCCACCAGTGACTGATGTCATTTTATTTTAGTACTGCTGCTCATAAACATTACTATTATGCCTTTCAATTTCAAATATATCTGCACATACATTTGGAAGGTAGTAACAGTCCTTCCAATATTTGTACTACAGGCCATTGCAGAGAAAACTAGCCCGCAGCTAAAGCTTGATCGTAAGATTCTTCAGGTACTTTTTACGCAACACATGAAAATAAATAGTCATTCTTTTTTTTCATACCGTACTTAAGTTGAACTGGGAAACATGAAGGAATCGATCATCAAATCGGTTAATGACAATGCTCAAGCAGGATGGAAAGCTTCTATGAATCCTCGATTTGCCAACTACACTGTGAGTTTCTTGTTTGAAATTTAGTTGCCTAATCAGCAGAATTAAGCATTAAAACCTACTAATGTAAATATGATTCTCAGGTTGGACAATTCAAGCACCTTCTCGGAGTTAAGCCTACTCCAGAGGGCGATTTGAAGGGAATCTCTGTTGTTACCCACAAAAAGGGTCTGAAGTTGCCACAAAATTTTGATGCACGAACTGCTTGGCCTCAATGCAGCACAATTTCGGACATTCTCGGTCAGTTGCCCGCCTCCCTTCGCAACCCCTATTGGATTATGTCTTAATGCTCTAACTATTTTCATTCTTTTCTTCATACCTGCTGCTCTCCTTCTTGGAAAATATTTCAAACTAAAGATCAGGTGACTTGCTTTTCTTTCTACTTGATAATGGTATTTGCTGGTTCCTACTTGATATGTTTTCTTTTTATTAGGGGCATTGTGGTTCTTGTTGGGCTTTTGGTGCTGTTGAGGTCCTCTCAGATCGCTTTTGCATTAATTTCGGCATGGTTTGTCCTCAAGTTTCCATTTCCTAATGCTACAAGTCATATTATATTAGTAATATACGCTCTCTGTTTTTTAGAATATTACTCTCTCAGTCAATGATCTATTAGCATGCTGCGGCTTTATGTGCGGTGATGGTTGTGATGGAGGGTACCCCATCTCAGCTTGGCGTTACTTCGTCAATACCGGTGTTGTGACTGCAGAGGTAGCTTATTCTGTTACGAAGTAGCTCTTTGGCAGGCTGTTCATCAATTTGCTTACGGTGATCTTTTTTGGCAGTGTGATCCTTACTTTGATCATATTGGATGCTCCCATCCTGGATGTGAACCTTCATTCCCCACCCCCAAGTGCCAGAAGAAATGCCAAAAAGACAACCTGCTCTGGCAGGATTCAAAGCACTTCAGCGTCAGTGCATATAGAATTAACTCCGATCCTTACAGTATAATGGCTGAGGTTTACAAGAATGGACCCGTTGAGGTCTCTTTCACTGTCTATGAGGTAAATGGAGAATTCTAAATTCTATGGAAGATTGTCTTTCGTAGGGGGGAAATGACCACCTCAGTTAATTTAGGTATCATAAAATAGAATTCTTATTCTTCTTGTTTGACCTTGGATATATAAGGCATCAGTTACTAATCTATTTAGTTAATATTTGAATATAATTTCTTTAGCCTCTAATTATTCGATGCTTATTTTTACTTTTCACCCCCCCTAAACTTGTATCGTTTCCTTTTTCTCAGGATTTTGCCCATTATCAGTCTGGAGTTTACAGTCACGTAACAGGTTCTGTGATGGGAGGTCATGCTGTTAAGCTGATTGGCTGGGGAACTACTGACGATGGAGAGGACTATTGGGTAATTGATGGCCTCTTTGAGATCTTAAAGATTGAGTTAGATGTAATATTTTGACGGAATACTTACCTTTGGTTTGTTCATGCAGCTCTTAGCCAATCAGTGGAATAGAAGCTGGGGCGACGTATGTTTTCTGGCTATCATTGCATTTTCTTGGTTTTTTATGTATGATTTAAGTAAAATGTGGCAAGTGTTTGAGGGGCAATGTTCATGTCTAAAGATGTGGAGAAAATGTGAACTTTATACTTGATTGATGCTAGTCTTTGTTTGTATGATGTGGTAAATTCCTGAATTTGGGTCGACTTTTAAATGGCAGGACGGATACTTCATGGTGAGACGAGGAACAAATGAGTGTGGCATCGAAGAAGACGTTGTTGCAGGATCACCTTCAACAAGAAACTTGATAAAGAAGTATGGTCTTGTTGATTTGGCAGGTGATGCCTCAATCTGATCCGAGATGCATCAAATGGATACTGGTATGTTAATTAGTTTGTGTCAAATGCCTTCAGAAAAAATAGTTTATCCATGCAAACCCTGATAACTGCTGTACTGTTACCATAAAAACATTTTACTGAGATTAGATGAATATTTCAAATGTATTCTCTACTTTTGCTGCTGGGATAGGCATTCTGTATTATGCCTGTTGTAATATTAAAACCCTTCACTGTATTATATCGTTGTTTTTGAGATTTTCTTTCATTTTAAGTTTGGAAAAAAACATATTAACCCTCCCAATCTATTTTAAATGTTCACTTTCCCCACAACCTATTAATTTAAAGACATACATCTCCAGTCTTTGCTAATATGTGTGGTTAGCCACCCATAAATGATTTCCATCCAATCACCATTAAAATTAATGACAAAAAAGATTTTTCATACAATTCATTGATATTTTGCTCAATTGTGCTTACTTTTGTCCTGGAAGAACATGAACCTCGTTAACAGTTCGCAGCGGCGTCTATCGACTAACTTACGAGAATTCTATTAACCGAAAGTTCGATTATCTATTTTGCAAATCCTATGTGTGAGATTTGAGCCTTTATTACTTATTTATGAGCTATTCAAATCCTTAATTAATTAGATATTTAAGTCCTACTAATTAAGGTAATAAGTTGATAATTATGGGCAAACAAATAATAAAAAAATAATTGCTTTCATATTTATCAAATTAATTAGCAATTACCTAATTAACTCACAGATAATTAATGACTTTTGGGCCATTTAACTAATGTGCAGTAATTAAACTAGAGTAGAGATTTAATTTAAGAAATAAAGCCGTATATTAAATTAATTAATTCTCATGTTCATGCCAGAGCATAATTAATTAATAAATACAAACTTATTTCAATAAATAATTCGTGTTGACTAAATTGAGTCATGACTTGTATTTTAGATTTAACTCGATATGCCAATTAATTAAGCACACCGATAATTCATTCTTCATCAAGAATTCATTCTCAAACTTTGTAATCATACAAGACCACTTTATTGAAACGAGTTGTCATAATAGTAAATTGCACGGAAGGACTGTGAATCTAGAGCTAATCACACAAGACCACTTTATTGCACCAAAGTCGTATTGTTTGTAAGAAAGACCCTCGTGGATATGTCCACGGCCACAACCACAAACCATAGTTGGTAACTTGGTAAGGGGGTAACAGAGGGGGTAGCCTAAACATCTATATCAAAACTTAAAATAGGGTTTGTTTCGTCCTTGGATGGACGTTTTGTTACTTATACTTTTTATTTTTTTTTAAATCTTTTATGTTATGATACAATAGAATGCTAGGAAGATTGTTTTTTGATCCTTCATTTTTGGAAGAACTAGGGCAGATTTTGATTTTTTCCGATATTTCGTTTTTGGAAGAAATAGGGCGGACTCTGATATAAATTTCAAAAATGGTTCCGTTGAAGGACATAGCACGGGTGGTGAATGGGTTATCTCTGGTGGCTAAGGAGGCCATCGGCCGCCCGAGATTGGATTCATTGATGAAGGGAGCCCTTCTCTCCGCCACCGACGTCGCCGGACTCACCAAAGGGAACCTCCGTACTCTCGACACGAATACTAGTAGTAATAATACGAATCGCAACGCTTATGGCGATACAGGAAGCAATGTCGTATACTTCAATAATCATAATAATAATGCTAAGGATGAAGCTCAAGATGAGGCCGCGAAGGATGAAGCTCAAGATGAGGCCGCGCCGACGCGTGCTGCTGATGGGGTCTCGAATCCAGATTCTCATTCACAAATTGAATCCGCTGCTCCCTCCCCCACCCCTATAGTTGATGCTGATGGAAACCACAGGAGGAAGCCACGGGAGAGGAGAGTTCCTTCCACACCTTTCTCCAGAGCCATTGGGTAATCCCCAAAACTCTCTTCTCTGTTGCCTTGCCTGAATCATAATCAATTCTATGGATGCCAATTGTGTGCTTAGAGTTTCTCGTTGAGCTTACCGAATGTTGAATCGGTTTTTTCGTTGAGCTTTTGTTTTTTACTTTTTAATGTGGTTGAAGGTTTGCTGGACTTGGCGCTGGTCTTGCGTGGGGCACACTTCAGGAATCTGCAAAGAGAGTCATGTTTGGAACACCTGACTCAGCAAACAATAAGCATGTTGTTTCCCCTTTCTTGTCCGAGAGAAACGCAGAACGTTTAGCCCTTGCGTTATGCAGAATGCGTGGAGCTGCTCTCAAATTAGGCCAAATGTTGAGCATCCAAGATGAATCTCTTGTACCTGCTCCAGTACGTAGAGACTTATTTATTGATCAGAAGTTCACACATTATATTAGTTTTTATGTGCACTAAGGAATCTTTTCTCTCTGATTTCTTGTGATAAATATGTACATCCTTAAACAAGAACATGGTTTTCTGGACTCCTAGCTTCCACAATCTCCTTCAATCCTCTTGACTGCTGTACTAATTCTTTTGTGCTTTTTACCAAAAACTAGAAAACTGATGCTAGCATTTCATAGCTTCTAAATTTTATTTCTTCAGTTCCTCATTAAGTTTGCTAGCTTTTATGCCCTTTCAGATCTTGCAAGCTTTGGAAATTGTTCGTCAAGGTGCTGATCGGATGCCAAGGAATCAGCTCAATCAGGTTTTGGATGCTGAACTGGGTGCCAATTGGCCCTCCAAGTTGATGAGTTTTGACTATGATCCAATGGCTGCAGCAAGTATAGGGCAGGTTTTGAACTTAAGCCTGAAGTTTATGCATATTATTCATACTCTGAATGATTCTCCATGTTTTAAGTTAGAAATTCTCTTAACACAGATTTGGCAGAAGTATGAGTGGTATAAGTTAAAAGGTTTTTAATATAAGTAGAAAAAGTTAATATTTACTGATTGAATGAACTTAACAAAAATGAAGTAATTGAATGAAATTGCTTTCATTAGCAATTTATAGTCAACGGAGCATTAGAGGTTATTTCTGAATTTTTCATTTTAATATTAGACGTGGATACCCGTGAATGGTTAAAATGCCTGTTTTTGAAGAGTTAAGTTCAGATTTTATTCCAAGTTTCTTTCTTATGTATAAGCGAGTCTAGTTTCCTTATCCTTTCTACTTTTATCCTCTTCTCTCTGACATATGATAAAAGGGAATCTGTTTTGTTCCCACTTAACTGTCAGTTTAAGGCATTACAAAATAACTACCTCAGTGGTAGTGGTCCTTTCTTCAATAAATTTATTGTTGAATTTGAATACCTTTAGTTCCTACCCCTCTCTAAGAAATAGCCAAATTTGAAGCTAATAATGTGTCTGGACCTATAATATCATTTGGCAGTGAGTAAGTGGTGTATATGATATTCTTGATTGCAATATAACTAAAAGCCTGATGGCTTTCCAATAAGCTAAGTACAGATATGATTTCATTGGATTTCACCCACGGTTCCATTTTTCTTCTGTTCATGTATGCCTCCTGTGTTAATATTCTGATGCTCTGAACTTACTTTTAGGTACACCGGGCCATTACAAAGGACGGTGTGGAGGTCGCAATGAAAATCCAGTATCCTGGAGTTGCAGATAGCATTGAAAGTGACATCGAAAATGTCAAACGGCTACTAACTTATACAAATTTGATACCGGAAAAACCGTATATTGAAAGTGCAATGAAGGTAAAGTTTCTGGATTTCTGGATTCAGTATTTTCTGAATCTCATACTAGTTCCTATTAATGGCGCTTGGCTTTGATATGAATTTCATGATTTTGGTGCAACATATGGTTATCCTTTTAGTTTGTCTTTTATGCATGCGCTTTTCTTGTTGCTTTTCTTTTTAGTTTGTTGTGTTCTTAGTTTTCTTGTTGGCTCGATTATGTACTAGAATTGAGAAGCTTTATTGGCTTGTCTAAAGTGTTTGATTTTTGTCATAGGACATCTACTTCACTTAACTTTCAGTTATACTGAGTTGTATTGTGCCGTTAATCTAATTATTATCTTTCGTCAGTGAACTTGTAGCCTAGGTGAGGTTGTTAGATAGGGCCAATCATAGCTTTGCTTTAATTTGTAGCTAGAGATCGGATTGAGTTTCTTCGCTTGGATGCCGGTTTTCTTTTTCTTGTCTACTATCAAAAAGGTGTGTATCTACTGTCAGAATGAAAAGTAATTGGAAAATTTAAAAGTACGATTAGTAGATATCCACAGTAGTGTTGGATGCGGCATTTATTTTAGGCGATTAAGGTATTATTAGAAACTTCTTCCAACTTTTCTTTTTCTTGTCTTCTATCCAGAATGTGTGTACTATTTTCAAAATGAAAAGTTATTGGACAATGTAAACTATGATAAGTAGATACCCTCATCAGTGTTGGATGTGTCATTCATGTTTGTTGAGTATGACATTAGTAGAAACGTTACGATATTTGCAAGAACTCATTATTTTGTTTTTATGTGAACTGAACTATCATAAAAATTAGGGCTTCGATAAGTTTTGGTGTAGGACAATGCGGTTTTTATACTTAGAAAACACAATATCACAGAATTAATAATTTAACTTGTGAGTAGATTTTTGGAATTGTGATTCATATTCATCACTTCAATATTGACCTTACACGAAGCAACTACTTCTATCGAGATTACTCCTAAGATTCTCAGTGTCCTAACATGTGAGGAACATCTCTTATTTTTACACCCATACTAAGTGGTTTACTACCTTTTCCTTCTTTCGAGCCCTCCCCCTTCTCTATTTCCCCTTGTTGGTACGGAGACGATAGTCAGGTGTAGAGGAGGGGGGGGTGAATACACCTGATCACAGTTTCTTTTCTCAGAACGTGAAGGACAGCTGAGCTGTTAGTTGCGACTGATGAACAGTTGTTGGTCCCGAGTGTACGGTCAGGTGTAGAGGGGGGAGGGGGTGAATACACCTGAATCCGATTTTCTCAACTTCGAACACGAACAGTCCTGTTCGGGGAAAGTGCCGATCTTGAAATAATTCGGCCAGACCAAATAGCGTTTCCGAATCGTGTGTGGCAAAGAGTCGACTCTACCGAGATCTCGCTAGCCGACCGAGTCGACCCGCATCAAACAGTAGAGTTCGGCGGTGCGGAAAAGTGTAGGCCCTAATCGGTTGAGTGGAAAACCGTTTTATGCAAGTCTCGTTTAGCAAGTAGACGGTTCGATGAAGCCGAGATAGTTGTATGATTTTAAAGAAGATTTTCGGTATGAACAGTAAAATCAATGCAACAAGAATCGAAAGCAATAACAAGACACGTATTTTTAAAGTGGTTCGGATATCAATCGATCCTACGTCCACTGTCCCGAAAGTTCGGGAGGCTATTTATTATACCGAGTTAGTCTCGGTCGGCTTGTGTACGTGGACAAAGGCGTGGCTTGGGGATTATATCGAGCAAGTCCCAGGTTTACAAAGGCATCAAACTAAAGTGTTTGACAAACTTCTCCAACTATGAAGGAGTCCTTTTACAATAAGGATTGGGTTCAAATATGAACTCCTTCGTCTAAGCTATAAGTATATTCGGTTGAGCTTAGGGTTAAAGGGATAGGGAATGAGAATGTAGCTTCTAGATCGACGAACAGCTGAAATAAGCTTTAGGTTCGTGTATCGTCGATTGGATACTAGAGGCTCTTCTAACAGTTTAGCTTGGTTCCCTATGAGCTGAGAAGGTAGTCTTTCGCCGGAGATAGATCGTCAAGTTCTTGCGGAAGACTTAGGGTTTTTTGGTTCTAGCTCGTTTGAATGCTTGTGTATGTTTTCGTCGTTTAAGCTTATGCGCATCTTTTCTCTTCTTGAAATGTCCCTCTATTTATAGAGCAGAGATTGGAAAAGATCTGTTGGAGACGATCTTCTTCTTTCTCTCTCTTTTGGTAGCAAACAGCTCTTTTGAAGTAGGTAACAGTGTGCTTTCCCACCTTTTTAGGTAAAGGTTTGACTGCAGCTTTAGCAGGTGAGAAGACACGTGCGTTCTTGTCATTCGTCGAGGCGGATAGAGTGGTTGAGACAGCACAGACTTCAAGGCAAACCGAAACCGACTTCTCTCTTCCTCGTATATAGAGCAATGCTGATTGTTTTTTAAAAGTATCTCGACGGTTCGTAAGACCGTCTACCGATGCCGAGTCCGATCCCGTATTCGGTAGGTAGATAGCCGAGTAAAGCTCACCGAAGATCGGCTCGAGTTCGATGAAGCGCTCCTGCCGAGTTCGGGTTCCATCGACTCTTTCGATATCTTGCTCCCGCTGAGTCCAAGATATCCGAGTTTTCTACTTCGGTGTTAAGGCGGATAATCTACCGAGCGCCTTGATCGAACGGAATGTCTACCGAGTCCGAAACCTCGGAGACAAATAACGATTACAACGGAATGGTTCACCAATCGGATAGGGTTTTGGGATCTTCAAATCTTCTCAACATTCGGAGCACTAGAGGCCGAAAGCATGGTTCAATATAGAAGATAGAATCATTTCCCATCGAGTAAGACTATCGCCGAGGATAGAATCATCACCCAACAATTTCCCTATTTGATGATGTCAAAACCTATCATCTATGCTAACACTAAACGTAAAACGAGCTCCTTACAATATTACGGGTAGGATCGGCGGAGTTGTTCCAACAGATTCTAGATTATCGAGAAAACGAGGGCAAAACACAATTTTCCCCATTACATAGAAACTAGACTAGCGAGAATCTAACAAAGTAATAAACCGACAAGAAAGTAAATAGAGTGAGTGTGTGAGTCGGTCATCACTTCAATGATTCGAGTGTTAAAGCATAATACAAACACGGCTGAATAGACAACAAGTGGTTGTCGAGCCAAAATCAAATTTGTATATAAGAGTTATTCGGATCGATCCAATTACAAATCTTGCTAAGCTAGGAAGAATAGAACAAAGCCTAAGAGCCCTTAAACCGCTTGATCCCGTCCATGAATCCTTGAGATTGCGTCTCGGCGGTGGCACTCCATACATCCGGTATGTGTTCTTCCTCGGCTTCAAGTATGCAAAGCAAAGTCCGCCGGCTCATCTTCGTCCAGTTCTCTCTTTGATGCAAAGATACTTCACTTCAGCCTTCTATTACCCCAAAGTGGATTGAGTCATCATTTCTTCTAGGTGGAGGTATGATTCGGGCTCCGAACACCGACTTCTATACCTTCGAGATACGGCTTTATGCAAGTATATGTATAGATCGGATTCACTTATCATCATCCATTTACGTGTGGCATCGGCCTTAGTCATGTGGGCCGGAACCTCCGAAATAATTGCGCTTGATGAACTCTATCTTTGCCGATTCTCATCTCTCGAGTAAATTGAGCGGGTATCCAATTGTCTGTCTTTGGCCATCTCGTGCGATTTCGGATCGCTGGCTTCCCGAACCTTCGTATCGATAAGGAATATCGGCTTTTGAAGGTACTTTCGACTGGCCTCTTCCTCGGTTCTTTTTCTCGGTGCTTCAAGTCCGCCTCCCGGATTCTCGTCTCGGCGGCTGAACTTGTCTAAGCCTCTTCGCCTCGTATAGGTATCCGTTCATTTGGTCGAATATGGCCTCAATTTCATCATCTTGGGCTTCGGTGGCTTTATGAGGAATGTCTTCGATTCAAGCAGGTACTTGATTTTTCTTTTGACGTACCCCGCTTCTCGGCCTTTCTTTGCTTTTGCTCCTTCTCATTCTCCCTATCTTCTTCATCCTCGATAATCGTTTCCTTGGAGGTATCCTAGCGAGGCTTTCTTCCTCCTCGAGCTGGAGATTTTGTCTTTCCTTTGACAAGGCTTAGACTTTGGTTTATTAGCGGCTTCGTTTCAAAGAATCTCCATGCCGGCTTCTCATCACTGCAATTTGAGCCTCCTCCTCGCTGAAATGTATCTCCTCGTTTTCTTGGTGGAGGGGTTGGGAGAATCGGCACTTTCTTGCCTTTTCCCTGAACAGGTGGAGGGAGAGGAGCCTCTTCCTCTTCTGACTCTTCCTGCTCAGCATACTTTGCAACCTACTTGATAAAATCAGTCGGAGTCTGGGTTGCATGAGTAGCCTGGGTTCCTGAGCCACTTGGGCTAGTCTCAGCTGTGCTCGCAGCCCAAGACACCCCGGGCCTTACCCTCCGTCCGAGTCCGAGTTGGAGTCCCGCTTATCTCGGCCACGGACTTGGTCTTTTCTCGGATCTCGGTGAAGCCGTCCCCTTAAGTAATTGGGCGCGTAGTTTTGGTAGGGGTCGGCTTCTCAGTACTCTTCTCTTTTCCTTCCGTACTCTTCTCTTTTCCTTCCCCCTTTTTGGCATCATCAATTACAGCCGGGGTAGGGACGAGTACCTTCTTGTCTAGGCGTGTGTAGACAGCGGACGGTTCGTCCGGTCATGTCATGGATCTTTGTCGGTGCTAAGTGCGGCTCATTCCTCTCATTAGTCGGTTCGTCCGAGTATTGCTTATGGGAGAGGTCATCGCCGCCTTGAATCTCGTCGGCTTCTCGGAAATCTTATCCTCCACGATCGGTTGAATGTTGTCAAGTCGGATCTCCGTGGCCCGGGCTTGTTCAATGAAGGACTCAATATGAGTGGACATTGAAGCCCTGGAATGCTTCGAGAAGTTTGGCTTGTCCTTCCCGAATGATTTCAGCCGATCATCAAACCGCTTCGCCGCTTAGCCAAAGCTTCGGATACAATTTCGGAGACAACGGGGGCGGCCGATTTAGATATCGATGTTTTGCCACTCGTAGCTCATTGGTTGTGGCTAGCGCAATCTGTTTCCACACCTTGTGGACGGCCTTCGCAAGAGCTCGATTCTCGGATTCCCCGAGCGGTGAGAGCTTTTGCTACGGATCGAGATCTCTTGGAAGTTGGGCCGGGCGCCGCTCGTAAGTCGACTCCAAAGCAAGAGCCGAGCGGGCTCGCCGAGGACGAAGCACCACCGTGGACTTCGCAGTCCAAGGATACGGAGTGGAGGTTGAGGCTGGGTCGGAAGCATGTGTATCCTTGTCCTGGGATTTTCCTCATCGGGCTTTCTGGGGCTCGAATCATGGGTGGATCTTGACCATCGTGGTCCGATCCATCCGAGGTCTTCGAGTCGGTAGCTAGCCGCCCGTCATGTATCATGCCGCAAGATAGCGACCCTCGGGTTCTCCATGGTGCCGAGGTTAGCGAGGCTCGAGTAGCCTATTTGCTCCCTCAACTTCAATTCTTCTTCATGAAGCCGCCGGCAGGAGTAGTGGAGTACTAGACGTTGTAGTTGGGGCCACTCCCGAAATCGCAGCAGCATGTGGAGCCTTGCCGATTTTGCAATGAGCAACGGATCGAGTAGTCGGCAAGTTCGGAATCTGTTCAAGAATTTCTCGGGATGCTTCGGATATGATCACTGAAGCTTCCATCCCACTGTCTCTTCTTCGGATCTTGTCTCGGACTCCAAGTCTACATGGGAGACGCCTCGAGTTTCAGATGGGAGGCACACCTCGCCGAGTGGTGGAACCGAAAGGGGGCCGTCAAGACGCCGAATCTCCTCGCTATGTGCTTGAAGCATCCCCTTGTTCCACTTCTACGGGTTCCTCGGTGGAGACGGCATCTCCACCGATTGAGCCTTCTCCACCGGATTGACTCGTCATCGCCCGCCGAGGCCGAAAATAGGTTCTTTGAGTAACTGAGCAAGCAGAACTTCGGGGAGAAACCTCGGGTTCGCAGCACGTCCGGAATGACTTTCCTCGGTTTCTTAGGTGGTGCCTTTGGAGTTTTTCTTTGGAGGTGTTCTCTTCTTCGAGGGTGTAGCCTGCCGAGGCTTAGTTTGCCGAGTTACGGTGAGGGACCCGACTCGATCTACGAAGAGCAAGCGAGCCTTGTTGTGGAATCGACCTTCTTCACATTAAAATACTCCTTGTCACTGTAGGTGATTGGTTCGAATCCGCAGACATCCTCTATTATTATGGACGGCTTCGGCCCATAAAGAAGCTTGCCACTTTGCACTCGGCGTGCAAGAGGCCTTGTCGAATTTTGCCGCCTGAGCCATGAATTCTCGGATAAAGAACTCCGTCCAATTAACTGGGCTCTATCATATATGGCCATCATGAGTTGGATCTTGAGCCTCGATACTTGATCGAATGAGCCCTTGGGCCGGTCGATGGCTCGCGTCACAATATAAGCCAAAGCTCAGATGCGAGGCAAAGATGTTGTTTTTAGGAAAAGCACTATGAAGGTCGTGGGCTTTCCACATAATATTGTCAAATAGTCATCTACAAGATCATCCTTGTACCCCACAGTACTGGCTCCTTCAGAAGGCAGATCAAAACTTCTCTTTAGTGCCTCCTTGAGTGATATTTGCTTCAGAATCGGAGAAGCATCCTTGATCTCGTGAACGGCGAATCTTCCGATTATGTCCCCGCCTACTGAGTCAGAATTAAGATAGACTTCGGCCACCTGCCTCGGGAGGAAGTATGTCGGCTTCCTTGAAAGTAAACTTTCAAGCCCTGACTCTCTGAGAGCTGAGAAGATCTCGTCCATATAATCGAGATCACAGGCGTTGAACTCCATGGTTGGCTCGAACCAAACACGATCCTTGTCCAGGATTTCTTGCATGTTAACTGGAGCAGACATCGAAATATTTTTACTTGCCATTGTACCTGTTACACTAGCATTTATCAGTATCGATTTAAATAAAACAGTTTGTATAACGATTATGAAAAAAAGATTAATTCGTGTAGCAGTTGTAATAAACATACCGAAAGAGAGATTCTGGAAGGATATGCAAGAGGGAATTGCAAGGAATGATCTCAGAATTTTCGGATGCAGAGGATTTTAAGTGCGGTAATGGCGGTTTCTAAAGATATGATCGAAAATATATATCTAACATGAAGGTGAACGGTTTTCGATCAAAGGCAGAGTTTAAACTTGCTTTATGAGATGGACGGTCAAGATTAAAAGATATATGAAGTAATGATCACATATGCCGCCTAAGTCAAAGCCAGTTGTAAATATGCCTAAGTAGTAACTATGAGATGACATGCATTAAATGCGTGCAGAGTTCAACAAACTTGTGTATGGAATGTCGTGCATTAAATATAGGCCGTTAATAATAAATGACAAACTTAGGATATTTAATAGCATGCTGAATCTTCATCATAAATGCAGAGAGAAGATTATGCTGAAGTCCTTCAACATATGATTATGCTGAAGTCCTTCAACATATCACTATTCGAGTTATCACAGAATTGACTAACAGAGAGAAGATTATGCTGAAGTCCTTCAACATATGATACTCTGAGAAGCCGTGGCGTTCCAATGCCGAGTGCTCCATATCCTCTTGTATAGCCTTTTGCATTATCTTCAAACTCATCTCGGGTCCTTCTTCGCCTATATAATTCTTCGTAGGTTCCTTTGGTAAGTCATATGTCTTGAGCATCCACCGTCCACATACCAAGGATCTTTGTGCACCTCATCCTCTTCTCCCCGCCATTAGGCACTTTTCGATTGTTTCTTCGACTTCATGCTCTAAGGCCATGAAAGCCGCTTCATCGTCGATGAGTCCATGAAGGAGTCGACTTCTTCGAGTCGTCCGAGATTTCGCCCGCAATATAGGATTGTCTCTTTCGGGGCGAATTTCTCTCTCCTTGCCTTACGTCTTGCGCGTTCAAAGCCATCGAGCTCGGGACAATCATATTGATAGTGTCTCGGCTTTTTGCCGGTTGTAGCAGAAAGTGATGACTCTTTCTTCTTTGCTTTTACTATCCTTTGATGGTGCTGAGTCATCCTTTCTGCATTCAGAAGATTGTGAGTCAGGAGTGCGTTTTGGAGTATAATCTGATTTACCTTTTGTGTCTCGGTATGCTTACCTTTTGTGTCTCGGTATGCTTTAGTCAGTTTTCTGCGCCTCTCCTTCTCCTTCTGATACTTCACAGCGAGCAACGCGTACTTCTGAGCGAGATTTCCTTGTAGATCATTGAGTGAAGGTTCAGTCTTACTCGTTGTCTTGCTTGTCGCTGGAGATGCTGTGCTGACTGATGCTTTGAAGGCATGGTCAATTTTATTGTCAGCTTCAGCTCTTTGCTTTCGTTGAGGTTTGTCGAACTCAAACTCTTCTGTCTGAAGTTCTGAAAAGATATGGTCAGGAGAGACAACATCTAAATCAGAATGTCGCAATAAGGTGGCAAAAGGTGTCCAGTGTTCGTCCAAGCGGTGCCCTCGGTATCTTGAGATTCATTTCTCGGTTCTTGAATGTCTTTCCCGACCCATTGATGGAATTCATCGATTCGTAAATCGACGTTCGGATCTTCTATTTTGTCACCAGGACGAGAGACAGACTTTCCGGCTTTTGGAGTTCCAGCGCCGGTTTGTTAGCTTTTATCTTCTCGAGTTCCACGACTCGGAAGCGGCTAGAGCGTCCCCGCAGTTTCTTTGCGGTTTTGCATTCCCGAACCCCGCCAAGATAAGAATCACTAAGAGTGGTCGAGTATAGCATTTCGGCGACTCTGGCCTAACTTGTGAAGCTTCTTCTCTTCGAGAGTGGAGAGACTTGTCTTTAGGGATCTTCTTCCCGGCCACCATTCCTCCTCCTTCACCGCGGCCCGAGTCACGACACTATCGATCATGGGAACAATAGGTTCATCTTCAAGCACTTCATCATACTATCATGGAGGGATGTCGGATGTGCTTCCATTCCGACTCGCCATACTCCATAATTCTCTACCAAGAACACGGGTACCATTCTTATCCTCGACATATCGCCCATATAAAAATAATGATATGAATGTAGAGTGATATGCAAGTGAAAACGATTTTCCGGATCCGTTCAAGTAGACCCGGTTTCAAGATAGCAAGTGGTCTTAAAGAACTCCCGCCTCGATACCAATTGTTGGTCCCGAGTGTACGGTCAGGTGTAGAGGGGGGGGAGGGGTGAATACACACGAATCCGATTTTCTCAACTTCGAACACGAACAGCCCTGTTCGGGGAAAGTGCCGTCTTGAAATAATTCAAGCAGACCAAATAGCCGTTTCCGAATCGTGTGTGGCAAAGAGTCTCGACTCTACCGAGATCTCGCTAGCCGATCGAGTCGAATCCGTATCAAACAGTAGAGTTCGCCGGTGCGGAAAAGTGTAGGCCTTAATCGGTTGAGTGGAAAACCGTTTTATGCAAGTCTCGCTTAGCAAGTAGACGAGTTCGGTATCTTTGAGATAGTTGTATGATTTTAAAGAAGATTTTCAGTATGAACAGTAAAATCAATGCAACAGTAATCAAAAAGCAATAACAAGACACAGTGGTTCGGATATCAATCGATCCTACGTCCACTGTCCCGAAAGTTCAGGAGGCTATTTATTATACTGAGTTAGTCTCGGTCCGGCTTGTGCACGTGACAAAGTCGTGGCTTGGGGATTATACTGAGCAAGTCCCAGTTTACAAAGGCATCAAACTAAAGTGTTTGACAAACTTCTCCAACTATGAAAGAGTCCTTTTACAATAAGGATTGGGTTCAAATATGAACTCCGTCTAAGCTATAAGTATATTCGGTTGAGCTTAGGGTTAGAGGGATAGGGAATGAGAATGTAGCTTCTAGATCGACGAACAGCTGAAATAAGCTTTAGGTTCGTGTATCGTCGATTTGGATACTAGAGGCTCTTCTAACAGTTTAGCTTGGTTCTCTATGAGCTGAGAAGGTAGTCTTTCGCCGGAGATAGATCGTCAAGTTCTTGCGGAAGACTTAGGGTTTTTTGGTTCTAGCTCGTTTGAATGCTTGTGTATGTTTTCGTCGTTTAAGCTTATGCGCATCTTTTCTCTTCTTGAAATGTCCCTCTATTTATAGAGCAGAGATTGGAAAAGATCCGTTGGAGACGATCTTCTTCTTTCTCTCTCTTTTGGTAGCAAACAGCTCTTTTGAAGTAGGTAACAGTGTGCTTTCCCACCTTTTTAGGTAAAGGTTTGACTGCAGCTTTAGCAGGTGAGAAGACACGTGCGTTCTTGTCATTCGTCGAGGCGGATAGAGTGGTTGAGACAGCACAGACTTCAAGGCAAACTGAAGCTGACTTCTCTCTTCCTCGTATATGACAATGCTGATTGTTTTTTAAAAGTATCGGCGAGTTCGTAAGACTGTCTACCGATGCTGAGTCTGATCCCGTATTCAGTAGGTAGATAGCTGAGTAAAGTCTACTGAAGATCAACTCTGAGTTCAGTGAACTGCTCCTACTGAGTTCAGTTCCACTGACTCTTTCAGTATACTGCTCCTGCTGAGTCCAGTATTATTGAGTTTTCTACTTCTGGTGTTAAGGCAGATAATCTACTGAGTGCCTTGATCAGAACATAATGTCTACTGAGTCTGAAACCTCAGAGACAAATAACGATTACAACGGAATGGTTCACCAATCAGATAGGGTTTTGGGATCTTCAAATCTTCTCAACATTCAGAGCACTAGGCTGCTGAGCATGGTTCAGTATAGAAGATAGAATCATTTCCCATCGAGTAAGACTATGCTGAGGATAGAATCATCACCCAACAACAGTGCCAGATAATAACCTTCGATCACGGGTCAGAAGTGTGTCAGCTACTGAGCTCTCCTACTGACTTTAGTCAGTACTTGAAACTCAGTCGGAGACGTTGTGCGGATAAGAGTGTAGGGCCCGGAGATTCGTCTCAGTTTGAAAACGTGTTTTCGCAAATTAAAGTCCTTTGGCTGGTGCGCTTTGAAAATACGTTTTATTCAAATATATTATTTTTAATCAGTTTGTATGCAATGCAATAAAACAGTAAATAATACAAGCAATATAACGTGGTTCGGATACGCAAGATCCTACGTCCACGGTCCTGATAAGACAGGAGAACTTATTGATTTATCTGAGCAAGCCTCAGCAAGGAATCTGTGCACTGTACAGACCTTTCTAAGTTATAGTCCTTAACGACTTTACAATTCAAACCTAAGTTTGAAGGGGAGGGGATAATCTCCAACTAGGAATGAGTTCTTACAATAAGAACAATTCACATAAAGTGAACTCCTTCGAAATTTCTAAGCTATAGATTTTGCAGTGAGCTTAGCTAGAGAAAAAGGGATCTAAAGAACTCTAGAGAGAAGAACTAGAAATATTATATGAAGGCAAGTTCTTCGCTGGAATGGTCTTTAAGTTTGCTAGAGTATGTTCTTGAGCTTGAGCGTTTTTCCCTTGTGTATCCCGTACGTGGAGCTCGGTTTTCTTCTCTATTTATAGTTGTGAGCAGGCATATGTCCGTTGGAGAAGACAATGCCACGTGTCACAAGCTTCCAAAGAAAACGGCCATAATTTTCGAATTGTTGCAGCAGGACAGTTGACACCGTACCAGCTTTAGTTGGTCAGAGCAGGTAAAACGTTGTCGGCTTCTCATTGGTCGAGGTTTGTGGTAGGTGAGAATGTGTCAGTGGTCAGAGTTGACTATCCCTCAACCTTCGTATGATCTTCTGCTGAATTTTGAAATGACTTTAGCGACTGGGTCGTTTTCTGTCGGATACAGTAGACTTAAGGCAGTCTCTGTCTTCTTCGTATGAGTCGGCTGACAAGAATTATGGCTTTGGTGGATCAGCTGGTGACTGCGAAGGTACTGAGCTTTTGCGTTGAGTTCTTCTATCAGCTAATGTACTGTCTCCCACTGAAGGTAAAGACTAGCTGCTGAAGTGTCTTCTGCTGAATTAAAGTTCAGCTGATGACAGAAGAATGTAAGCTCTTACACTGATGACGTGGGGTTTTGGAAAGTAACTTCGACAGAAAGTCCAACAGCTTCTCCCTTACAGGACTTAGACAAAAAGATAATCAAATACGAAAAGTCTAGCCTATACATCATCTAATCATATTCACACTACACTACTGATATCAGCTGGGTTTTGGGATCTTCAATTCTATAGTACTACTATGATTTCCCCCAATACTATTTTGCCCGATAGCATGCTGAGTATCATCTACTGACTCATAACCCAACACCCCTCATTCCTTCTCTTGGTTCGGTAAACCGCATGGAGAATTTCCCTTGATTCCCCCCTTTTTCCCTTTACCTCCCAACTCCCCTTCTTCTTTGAGGGTGTCTCTTCCGCCGATGGGGGAGTTTAGCTATGTATGATTGTATCGACAGGGTTATATTGCAATAAGTTGTTAACCTAACGATTTCAACACTTTTGTCACAATGCAGTCTTGCACATATAAGCAAGCAAATTCATCATCCTCAAACAGTGTCCTACTTTTCTAGAGAAAAATGGTTTTCCATGAAATTTTTCTAAAATGTTCTGCATTGAGTTGGGCAGATTCTCATTCAACTTAATTGTTAGAGTTTGTGCTTCAATTTCTTCACAGGTTGCCAAAGAAGAACTTTCTCGTGAATGCGACTATGAATTGGAGGCCAAAAACCAGAAAAGATTTCGTACTTTGCTGTCCAGCAAACAAGGATTTTATGTTCCATTTGTGGTTGATAATTTATCTAGTAGAAGGGTTCTAACTACAGAATTGGTTCCTGGTATGTGCTACATCTTGTTCTTCAATCTTGTGTTTACACCTTGAATGTATTAGGTCAGCGAGAAAGAAACTAGTTTTCTTCATAAATTTTTTGCAGACATTCTAAAAGAATTGTGTATAAAACATGTTTACTGTTCTTCTTATCATCATCATCATCGTCATCATCATTTTGTTTTAAATTTATGTTGAAGTGAAATATCATCATCATCATCATCACCATCTTTTGGTTTAAATTCATGAATATCTTAGATTCAAATCTTGTTGATAAGGAAATTGTAACATAGTCCATTCTACTTCTTCTCCCATATAACATGGGCTAGATTAAGAATGTAGTGTCTAACTAAATTGGTTGTTTACCACCTTTATACTTAATGAACATTTACTTAAACCCCACGATAGAATTGTTTATAGAATGAGAGATTAAAAGAACTTGTGATGATAAGTTTCTATCTGGGACAGGCATTCCTGTTGATAAGGTTGCATTACTGGACCAAGGGACTCGCAATTATGTGGGGAAAAAGTTACTTGAGCTTACATTGATGGAGTTATTTATCTTCCGTTTCATGCAGGCATGCTCTCTCTCTCTCTCTCTCTCTCTCTCTCTCTCTCTCTCTCTCTCTCATACATCTGATTTTGATGGTTGGCTGGTTCAGTTCATTTTTTAGTTATGGATGGACAAGTTCTGCAAAATTATGTGTATTATTTATGCCATGATATAGACATCGAGTTCAGTTCCATTTACTTTTTGATGTCTTGTTTCTCTTCTACCTATTTTAATTTGGTGTTCTTTTTCTATTGGATGATGTGGATGTTATTTAGTGGTCCAAATGTGATGCAATGAAAATTTCCATTGTGAAACAACCGGTTTTTGTGATAAGGTAATTGCTCAACAATCGTTCTTTTTTAGCATAGCTTGCAGAAACTGATAAAGGTATATGGATGTTGGATTGTCCCCATTTTCCATTTATGTGGTCAATGTCATGTCTCAAAATTTTTTTGTTCTCACTTATGTGCTGATAACATTTTGACAATATTATGAATGAGATCCTTATTTAGTCAATTTATCTTTATATTGTGATTATGATTGTTCTGGTGTTATGAAACATTCCCTACTATTTTCGATGGGCCCGTGTGCCTTATTTTGTGGCCTTGGGCTTGTTGGATGAGGGTATTTATAGTTCAATACCCTTTTGGGGGGGGTACCGTTTCGTTCGGCAAGGGAAAGGGAAAAGAAAGGTTTAGGAACGATTACCTTTTTGACATCCTGTTTGGTTCGGACCTAGGAAAGGGAATGAATTTCCTTTCCTTCCCTTTTTGACTTTTGGTACATGCAAGGGAATCGATTTTTTTATTTTTATTTTTTTTATGTACATAAATAATTGAAAATAGATATAATACAACAAATCACTTAAAAAAGCCAAAACTTGCCAATATTAATTTAGAAAAAAATACAATTGAAGTTCATTAAAACATCAAAGTCATTACATTAAGCATAACAATTCGTTAAAAAATAAAGCAATACTAGATATAAAAATCAGATGCCGTGACCTTCAGCTTGCTGATGAGAATAGGATCAATGTTCTTAGGGTTTTCCTCAATTTCTCTCTTTGGGGGATGTGAGTTCCTTGAAAATAAGAGATGGGATGAAGTGGGAGACGTTTCCTCTTCTCCTCTGCCTTTTATGGAGGGAACTATACTGTACCTACTGTCACCAATTTCCCTAATCCACCTTATCTTAAGATAAGTGATTGGATAAGTATGGGCTCTGCAGGTATAAGTTAGCTTTTATTACGCTCAAGCTTACTTTAATAGAACCTTCAAATCACACAAAAATTAATTAATGCAGCAGAACACTTAGTAATAATAACTAAAGGTAACATCACTTTACTAATACAAAAGCTGAATTACAGATTGGAGAAATTGGGGAACTGGAAACTCAAGGTAGAGAACCCAGCTTTCGAAGAATTAACCGTCTTGATATCGGCCGGCCCGGTGATTGTAGAATCTGCTTCTTGATACCTATAGAAGGCCGAACTACTGCTTATTTATAGAGGTGGGTAACCTTAAGGGTTTTCCTCCAATAGTACTAAAAAACAACCCACCTAATCCTACTAAATCTTAGATGAAAGCCTTCCCCCATACTTAAGGTACAAGAGGGCGATTTAGCTTCAGCAACCTTAAATCTGGGAAGATCCTCCCCAGGTCGGGACTCCCCCCATACTGTCTCCCCCAAGTGCGTTTCCTCCTCCCCCCAGACTGTTCCTCTCCACGGCTTCCCGTAGTTCCATCAATCCCCCAAACGGAGTGAGGCCAAGGGGGCACTCATCTCCCTAGTATGGGGAGTTGGTTATCTTAGTGTTTTCGGATATCGTTTCTGGTTAAATTCCGTTGTTTCCGTTGCCTGTTTGCCTGCATTTTATCTATTGAAGTTTTACTATGCCCGTCTATAACTATCAATTATTTGCTATTATTGTCTTAAAAGTTTTGTTTGAAACCAGAAGTCAAACTTAGAGCCATCTGTTTTGTGTTAACCCAGTCACCTTAGTTCTTAAGGTAGGCTATTCTAATACTTTTTTATGCTTTAATCCCAAGCAGACTGATCCGAACTGGAGTAACTTTTTATATGATGAGACCGAAAAATCCATCAATCTTATAGACTTTGGAGCAGCGAGGGACTACCCTAAAGATTTTGTAGATGATTATCTCAGGATGGTGAGATGCATTCTTTTCTTTTTCCTTACTATGCATTTACTTTGAACTGCCGGATAGATGTTATGATGTTTTATTTGGAACAACCTAAAGCTTTGACATGTCAGGTTGTTGCTTGTGCAAATAGCGAGAGGGATGCGGTGATTGAGATGTCGAGGAGACTTGGATTTCTCAGCGGAATGGAATCTGAAATTATGTTGGAGGCGCATGTGCAGGCAGGTTTTGTGGTGGGGGTTCCGTTTGCCAAGAGTGGAGGGTATGACTTCGGATCAACAAATATTACTGGAAGCATTTCAAATCTGGGGGCCACAATGCTGAGGCACAGGCTGACAGCCCCTCCAGAGGAGGCATACAGCCTTCACCGCAAGCTTTCAGGTGCTTTCCTTGCTTGCATCAAGCTTCAGGCTGTGGTTCCATGCAGGGAACTTCTGCTTCAAGTTTACGACAAATATCAATTTGGTCAAAATGCTACTAGCAGTAATAGTAATAGTGTTCATGCATTCTCAGCTTCCTCCGTGTAATTGTCGGAGGAACCCAAATCTGATTTATTCTCTATTTTGTTTTGTCAGCAAACTTTACCCTTAAAATACTTTCAGATTACTTTGATATATTTATATACTCCCTCCGTCCCACCAATCTTGCAACATATCATTTTCGGGCTGTCCCGCCAATCTTGCAAAGTTACCATTTTCGGAAATTTTACAACTTATAAAAATTCTCTTAAAGAGTTCTATTAACTTAACTAAATTAAAGAATCTTAATTAAACAACCTACCTAATTAATTGTTTTGCTTACCTCCATCTCTCTTCAAACCCTAGATCTAGAACACATAATCTTTCTCTCTCTCGCTTGAAGAGCGTCGCTCCTCTTGAATCTATCACTTGAACGAGATCTGTTTTCTTTCTTCTTGATCTTTCGCACGACACCCTTGATCTAGCCCTCATTTCTCGTGTATGATGAAAATCGAGCCTTGGGACACCCTGACCGCGTTCGATTTTTTCCACAATGAAGTGAAATCTAGCCCTAATCCGACAGATGCGGGCTGGATCGAAGTGAAGAAGCTTGGATTCAAAAGTACTAACGATGGGAGGTCCCTCACCGAGCCAAAAGTCGCGATGAGGATTCCCGCTACCAAAAATGGCGATGAAGCCGTGCCCAGTCAGAGATCTCGAGCAGATACTACACCTAGCGCTGTCGGCTTTCAGAAAAGGCGGAGACTGAGCGATGACCAATATTTCAGCCACGGTGGAGAAGGGAAGATCGGGGAGGGGGGTGATCGGGAAGAGCTTTCATATTCAGGCCCCCCTATTGACATCTCTCCTGATGACGGAGTTCAACGTTGGATGTGAATGACTGAATCGGAAAAATCGATTGATCAGATGCTTCGGATCTTGGTCCCTGCATTATACCAGCGGTGAGATATTTCCTTTAACTTTCTGCCCCTACTTCTACTTGATATTGTTGTAATATGTGCAGGAGCATGTATTTGGCGATGGGCAATTAGGTTCTAAGATGATAAAATTGGTTGTATTGTTTGGCCTAAATTGTCCTCTGTGAGTTGCCTGAAATAACAATGAAGATGATTGCTGAGTTATGTCATGGCAACCGTGTTAGCTTTGTTTCCTTACTTTGTTGTCCTAAGAGCATATTTTGGCATATATGTTAGATGATGCCTTGGGTAATGTGTTCTTTCTGTCTGCTGGATCAATAACTATGATGAGTTTGTGCTTTCTTGAGCTAATGTACAAATACTTGTCTTTGTTAGTTGTATTTGTGCTACCTTAAATACATTTGATGCTATGATGGTTGCCTTCTGTCATTGTGTTCTTTATGACTGTTGGATCAATAACTATGATAGTATATACCGAGTTGTTGAGATAATGTAGAAGTACTAGCCCATGTTAGTTGCCTTTGTGCTGCCTTAAATGTTTTTCAAAGTTTGAAGGCTGGCTTGTGTGATTGTTGGATGAATAACTATGATAGTATATGCCGAGTTGTTGAGATAATGTAGAAATACTTGTCCATGTTAGTTGCCTTTGTGCTGCCTTAAATGTTTTTCATGGTTTGATGACTGCCTTGTGTGACTGTTGGATCAATAACAATGATGAGTAGATTGTGAGTTGTTGAGCTAATGTAGAAATACTTGTCCATGTTAGTTTCCTTTGTGTTGCCTTAAATGCTTTTCATGCTTTGATGGCTGCCTTATGTAACTGTTGGATCAATAAGTATGATGAGTTTGTGCTGAGTTCTTGAGCTAATAATTAATAGAGCCTTAATAACAACCCTTACCTTAATAACATGAGTCTGCTTTTACAACTCTTACCTTAATAACAAAACTAGTTAGCAACCCTATACTATACAACCCTTACCTGCAATGATGCAAAAACGGGGTCAAATGGATGACAAACGAGGGAGATATGGAGCAAAATGCAGATCTACCTACCGGAAAGGCATAAGGACGTCGGGCCCAACTTACGTATTTTCCCAATTTTGGTCATATCTCTCTCGTTAGTCATCGGATGGACCTCGTTCTCGCGGCATCTCGAAGATAACTCGCATACGTAACAACTTCTGTCGGTAAAACTGAGGAGATCGGGCTATTGGTGAGGTAGATTCAACGAGGAATGCGAGGTATCTATGGGACGCGTTATAGAGCTTCTAGCTGTGCTGTTTCGAAAGGGTAAACGCGCAATCTGACGGACATAACCAACCTGTAGTCGTGGGGTCAAATGGATGAAAAACGAGGGAGATATGGTGCAAAATGCAGACGCCTACCGGAAAGGCCTAAGGACGTCGGGCCCAACTTACGCGTTTTCCCGATTTTGGTCATGTCTCCCTCGTTAGTCATCGGATGGACCCCATTCTCACGGCATCGCAAAGCTAACTTTCATACTTCACAAATTCTGTCGGTAAAACCGAGGAGATCGGGCTATTGGTGAGGTAGATTCGGCGATGAATGTAAGGTATCTGTGGGACGCATTATAGTGCTTCTAGCTGTGCTCTTTCGAACTGGTAAACAAGCAATCCGATGGACACAACCAACTTGTAGTCGTAGCCCTCTGAGTTAGCTTCACAACGATGAAAAAATAGGGTCAAATGGATGAGAAACGAGGGAGATATGGTGCAAAATGCAGACGCCTACCGAAAAGGCGTAAGGACATCGGGCCCAACTTGCGCGTTTTCCCGATTTTGGTCATGTCTCCCTCGTTAGTCATCGGATGGACCCCGTTCTCACAGCCTCCCAAATCTAACTCGCAGACGTAACAACTTAATTCGGTAAAACTGAAGAGATTGGGCTTTTGGTGAGGTAGATTCGGCGAGGAATGCGAGGCATCTGCGGGATGCATTATAGCGCTTCTAGCTATGCTGTTTCGAAATGGTAAACGTGTAATCCGACGGACACAACAAATATGTACTCGTAGCCCTATGAGTTAGCTTTGCAACGATTCAAAAACGGGGTTAAATGGATGAGAAACGAGGAGATTTGGTGTAAGATGCAGAAGCCTACCGCAAAGGCATAACGACGTCGGACCCAACTTGCGTGGTTTCCCGATTTTGGTCATATCTCCCTCGTTAGTCATCGGATGGACCCTGTTCTCACGTCGTCGCGAAGCTAACTCGCAGACCTAACAACTTCTGCCGGTAAAACTGAGGAGATCTGGCTATTGGTGAGGTAGATTTGGTGAGGAATGCGAGGCATCTGTGGGACGCATTATTGCTCTTCTAGCTCTGCTGTTTCAAACTGGTAAACACGCAATCCGACAAACACAACTACCCTGTAGTCGTAGCCCTCTGAGTTAGCTTCGTAACGACGTAAAAACGGGGTCAAATGGATGAGAAACGAGGGAGGTATTGTGAAAAATGCAGACGCCTACCGGAAAGGCGTAAGGACGTCGGACCCAACTTGCGCGTTTTCCCTATTTTGGCCATGTCTCCCACGTTAGTAATCGAATGGACCCCATTCTCATGGCGTCGCAAATCTAACTCGCAGACATAACTTATGTCGGTAAAAGCGAGGAGATGGGCTTTTGGTGAGGTAGATTCGGCGAGGAATGCGAGGCATCTGTGGGATGCGTTATAGTACTTCTAGCTGTGCTGTTTTGAACTGGTAAACGCGCAATCCGATGGACACAACAAATTTGTAGTCGTCGCCCTCTGAGTTAGCTTCACAACAATGCAAAAACATGGTCAAATGGATGAGAAACGAGGGAGATTTGGTGCAAAATGTAGATGCCTACCGGAAAGGCATAACGACGTCGGACCCAACTTGCGCGTTTTCCCGATATTTGTCATGTCTCCCTCGTTAGTCATTGAATGAACCCTGTTGTCACGGCGTTGCAAATCTAACTCAGATGTAACAACTTATGTTGGTAAAACCGAGGAGATTGGGCTTTTGGTGAGGTAGATTCGGCGAGGAATGCGAGGCATCTGCGGGATGCGTTATAACGCTTCTAGTTGTGCTGTTTTGAAATGGTAAACGCACAATCCAACAGACACAACAAATATGTAGTTGTATCCCTCTGAGTTAGCTTCACAATAACACAAAACGGGGTCAAATGGATGAGAAACGAGGGAGGTATGGTGCAAAATGCAGACGCCTACCTTAAAGGCGTAATGACTTCGGGCCCAATTTGCGCGGCTTCTTGATTTGGTCATATATCTCTCGTCAGTCATCGGATGGACCCCGTCCTCGTGTCGTCACGAAGCTAACTTGCAGACGTAACAACTTCTACCGATAAAACCGAGGAGATCAGGCTATTTGTGAGGTATATTCGGCGAGGAATGCGATGCATCTTCGGGATGCGTTATAGTGCTTCTAGCTGTGCTGTTTTGAACTGGTAAACGTGCAATCCGATGGACACAACTAACATGTAGTCGTAGCCCTCTAAGTTAGCTGCGCAACGGCACAAAATTATGGTCAAATGGATGAGAAACGAGGGAGGTATGGTGCAAAATGCAGACGCCTATCGGAAATGCGTAAGGACGTCGGACCCAACTTGCACGTTTTCCCAATTTTGGTCATGTCTCCCTCGTTAGTCATCAGATGGACCCCGTTCTTGCGGCGTTACAAACCTAACTCATAGACGTAACAACTTATGTCGGTAAAACCGAGGAGATTGGACTATTGGTGAGGTAGATTCGGCGAGGAATGTGAGGCATCTGCGGGATGCGTGATAGCGCTTCTAGATGTGCTATTTTGAACTAGTAAATGTGCAATCCGACGGACACAACAAATCTGTAGTCGTATCCCTCTGAGTTAGCTTCACAACGACACAAAAATGGGGTTAAATGGATGAGAAACGAGGGAGATATGGTGCAAAATGCATACGCCTACCGGAAAGGCATAAGGACGTCGGGCCCAACTTGCGCGTTTTCCCGATTTTGGTCATATCTCCCTTGTTAGTCATCGGATGGATCCCATTCTCACGGCGTAGTGAAGCTAACTCGCATACGTAACAAATTTTGTCGGTAAAACCGAGGAGATCTGGCTTTTGGTGAGGTAGATTCAGATAGGAATGCGAGGCATCTGCGAAACACATTATAGGAATTCGAGTGGCAAAATAATATTTTTTTTTCGAGTATGGAAAAGTGCTGAAAATCTCAAACATTTGAAGGTGTTATACCCCTTTAAAAAAATTGCAATTCGAGTGGCAAAATAATAAATTTTTTTCAAGTATGGAAAAGTGTTGAAAATCTCAAAAATTTGAAGGTTAACCCCTTTAAAAAAATTGTAATTCGAGTGGCAATATAATATATTTTTTTCGAGTATGGAAAAGTGGTGAAAATCTCCAAAATTTGAAGGTTAAACCCCTTAAAAAAAATTGCAATTCGAGTGGAAAAATAATATCTTTTTTTCGAGTATGGAAAAGTGGTGAAAATCTCCAAAAATTGAAGGTTAAACCCCTTTAAAAAAATTGCAATTCGAGTGGCAAAATAATATTTTTTTTTCGAGTATGGAAAAGTGGTGAAAATCTCCAAAATTTGAAGGTGTTACCCTTTAAAAAAATTGCAATTCGAGTGGCAAAATAATATTTTTTTTCGAGCATGGAAAAGTGTTGAAAATCTCCAAAATTTGAAGGTGTTACCCTTTAAAAAAATTGTAATTCGAGTGGGAAAATAATATTTTTTTTCGAGTATGGAAAAGTGGTGAAAATCTCCAAAAATTGGAAGGTTAACCCCTTTAAAAAAATTTAAATTAGAGTGGCAAAATAATATTTTTTTTCGAGCATGGATACGTAGTGAAAATCTCCAAAATTTGAAGGTTAACCCCTTTAAAAAAATTGCAATTCGAGTGGCAAAATAATATATTATTTTTTAGTATGGAAAAGTGTTGAAAATCTCAAAAATTTGAAGGTTAAACCCTTCAAAAAAATTGCAATTCGAGTGGCAAAATAATATATTTTTTTTTTCGAGTATGAAAAAGTGGTGAAAATCTCCAAAATTTGAAGGTTAAACCCCTTTAAAAAAATTGCAATTCGAGTGGCAAAATAATATTTTTTTTTTCGAGTATGGAAAAGTGATGAAAATCTCCAAAATTTGAAGGTGTTACCCTTTAAAAAAATGGCAATTCCAGTGGTGTTGGTCCCGTGAGTGAGTTCAGGTGTAGGGGGGGGGGGTGAATACACCTGAATCCAAATTTCTCAACTTTCGAACACGAACAGTCCTATTCAGGAAGGTGCCGTACTGAAATAGTTCAGCAGACCAGACAACTGTTCTGAATCGTGTTAAAGGCTAAAAGAGTACTGACTCAGCTGAGATATGCTAACTGACTAGGTCGAGTCGGTATCGATCGGTGAGAGTTCGGTGTGCGGAATGTGTGTAGGCCCAAATCAGTTTTAATGAGGAAAACGTTTTATGCAAGTTTCGGTTCGGTAGATAAGAAGTTCGAGAATGCGAGACGGTTAAATCGATTTTAAATATGATGTTCGGTATACCTTTGTAAAACCAATGAAACAGTAAGTAAACGACACAGATATTTTTAAAGTGGTTCGGATATCAACAATCCTACGTCCACTGTCCCGATAGATCAGGAGGCTATTTATTATACCGAGTTAGTCTCAGTCAGCTTGTACACTGGACAAAGCCGTGGCTTGGGGATTATACTGAGCAAGTCCCAGTTTACAATTCTATCAAACTTTAAGTGTTTGACAAACTTCTCCAACAATGAAGGAGTCCTTATACAGTAAGGATTGGGTTCAAATGTGAACTCCTTCGTCTAAGCTATGGATATAACAAGTGAGCTTAGGGTTAGAGGGATAAGGAACGAGAATGTAGCTATCTAGAGCGACGAATAGCTGAGGGTTTAGCTATAGGTTCGTGTCGATCGCTTGGATACTAGAAGCTTATATCGGTTCGGCTTGGTTCCTTTTGAATTTGGATGTAGTCTTTCACGGAGATAACTCGGTTGATTCTTGTGGAAGACTTAGTCGTTAATTTCGCTCGTTTGAATGCTCTGTGCGTTTCTTGCTTCTATTGCATTAGGTTCTTGGGTGTTGGTGTTCTTCAAATCTTGAATGATCCCTCTATTTATAGAGTGGAGAGAAGAATAGATCCGTTGGAGACGATCTTCTTCTTTTTCCCTCTTTTGTGGTAGCAAACGGCTCTTTTGTGTAGTAGGTACAGTGTCCTTTCCCTCCTTTTACGGAAATATGTTGACTGTAGCTTTAGTAGGTGAGACGACACGTGTATGCTTATCATTTGTCGAGGTGGATGTGGTGGTTGAGACAGAACAAACTTCGAGGCAACTGAAGTTGACTTCTCTCTTCCTCGTACTTGACAACACCGATAGCTTATCAAAAGATTCGGACAGTTCGTAAGACCGTCGACCGATCTTGAGTCCGATTTTGTATTCGATAGATAGACAACCGAGAAGGGTCTCCGAAAATCAGCTACGAGTCCAGTGAACTACTCTGCTGAGTTCGGTTCAACCGACTCTCTCGATATCTTGCTCTCGCCGAGTCCAAGTATTCACTGAGTCTTCTACACTGGTGCTGAGGCTGATGAGCTACTGAGCGCCTTGACCAGAGCAGAGTGTCTACTGAGTCTGAAACCTCAGAGACTAATATGAATACAAAGGAATGGTTCACCATTCAGATAGGGTTTTGGGATCTTCAAATCTTCTCAACAGTCAGAGCACGAGGCTACTGAGCGTGATTCAGTATAGAAGATAGAATCATTTCCCACAAGTATGATCATGCTGAGGATTGAATCATCACCCAACAAGTGGCAAAATAATAATTTTTTTTCGAGCATGGAAAAGTGTTGAAAATCTCAAAAATTTGAAGCCTCTTTAAAAAAATTGTAATTCGAGTGGCAATATAATACAATTTTTTTTTTGAGTATGGAAAAGTAGTGAAAATCTCCAAAATTTGAAGGTTAACCCCTTTAAAAAAATTGCAATTCGAGTGGAAAAGTGGTGAAAATCTCCAAAATTTGAAGGTTAAACCCTTTAAAAAAATTGGTGAAAAGTGGTGAAAATCTCCCCTTTAAAAAAATTGCAATTCGAGTGGCAAAATAATAAATTTTTTTCGAGTATGGAAAAGTGTTGAAAATCTCCAAAATTTGAAGGTTAACCCCTTTAAAAAGATTGTAATTCGAGTGGCAATATAATATTTTTTTTTTCGAGTATGGAAAAGTGGTGAAAATCTCCAAAATTTGAAGGTTAACCCCTTAAAAAAAATTGCAATTCGAGTGGGAAAATAATATTTTTTTTTCGAGTATGGAAAAGTGGTGAAAATCTCCAAAACTTGAAGGTTAAACCCCTTTAAAAAAATTGCAATTCGAGTGGCAAAATAATATTTTTTTTTCGAGTATGGAAAAATGGTGAAAATATCGAAAATTTGAAGGTGTTACCCTTTAAAAAAATTGTAATTCGAGTGGCAAAATAATATTTTTTTTTTCGAGTATGGAAAAGTGCTGAAAATCTCAAAAATTTGAAGGTTAACCCCTTTAAAAAAATTGCAATTCGAGTGGCAAAATAATAAATTTTTTTCAAGTATGGAAAAGTGTTGAAAATCTCAAAAATTTGAAGGTTAACCCCTTTAAAAAAATTGTAATTCGAGTGGCAATATAATATATTTTTTTCGAGTATGGAAAAGTGGTGAAAATCTCCAAAATTTGAAGGTTAAACCCCTTTAAAAAAATTGCAATTTGAGTGGAAAAATAATATCTTTTTTTCGAGTATGGAAAAGTGGTGAAAATCTCCAAAAATTGAAGGTTAAACCCCTTTAAAAAAATTGCAATTCGAGTGGCAAAATAATATTTTTTTTTCGAGTATGGAAAAGTGGTGAAATTCTCCAAAATTTGAAGGTGTTACCCTTTAAAAAAAATGCAATTCGAGTGGCAAAATAAATTTTTTTTTCGAGCATGGAAAAGTGTTGAAAATCTCAAAAATTTGAAGGTTAACCCCTTTAAAAAAATTGTAATTCGAGTGGGAAAATAATATTTTTTTTTCGAGTATGGAAAAGTGGTGAAAATCTCCAAAAATTGGAAGGTTAACACCTTTAAAAAAATTGAAATTAGAGTGGCAAAATAATATTTTTTTTTCGAGCATGGAAACGTAGTGAAAATCTCTAAAATTTGAAGGTTAACCCCTTTAAAAAAATTGCAATTCGAGTGGCAAAATAATATATTTTTTTTTTAGTATGGAAAAGTGTTGAAAATCTCAAAAATTTGAAGGTTTTAAAAAAATTGCAATTCGAGTGGCAAAATAAATTTTTTTTTCGAGCATGGAAAAGTGTTGAAAATCTCAAAAATTTGAAGGTTAACCCCTTTAAAAAAATTGTAATTCGAGTGGGAAAATAATATTTTTTTTTCGAGTATGGAAAAGTGGTGAAAATCTCCAAAAATTGGAAGGTTAACCCCTTTAAAAAAATTGAAATTAGAGTGGCAAATAATATTTTTTTTTCGAGCATGGAAACGTAGTGAAAATCTCCAAAATTTGAAGGTTAACCCCTTTAAAAAAATTGCAATTCGAGTGGCAAAATAATATATTTTTTTTTGTATGGAAAAGTGTTGAAAATCTCAAAAATTTGAAGGTTTTAAAAAAATTGCAATTCGAGTGGCAAAATAATATGTTTTTTTTTCGAGTATGGAAAAGTGGTGAAAATCTCCAAAATTTGATGGTTAAACCCCTTTAAAAAAATAGCAATTCGAGTGGCAAAATAATATTTTTTTTTCGAGTATGGAAAAGTGGTGAGAATCTCCAAAATTTGAAGGTGTTACCCTTTAAAAAAATTGCAATTCCAGTGGCAAAATAATTTATTTTTTCGAGTATGGAAAAGTGTTGAAATTCTCAAGAATTTGAAGGTTAACCCCTTTAAAAAAATTGCATTTCGAGTGCCAAAATAATATATTTTTTTTCGAGTATGGAAAACTGTTAAAAATCTCAAAAATTTAAAGGTTAACCCTTTAAAAAAATTGTAATTCAAGTGGCAAAATAATATTTTTTTTTTCGAGTATGGAAAAGTGGTGAAAATCTCCAAAATCTGAAGGTTAACCCCTTTAAAAATATTGCAATTCGAGTGGCAAAATAATAAATTTTTTTCGAGTATGGAAAAGTGTTGAAAATCTCAAATATTTGAAGGTTAACCCCTTTAAAAAAATTGTAATTCAAGTGGCTATATAATATTTTTTTTTTCGAGTATGGAAAAGTGGTGAAAATCTCCAAAATTTGAAGGTTAAACCCCTTTAAAAAAATTGCAATTCGAGTGGCAAAATAATAAAATTTTTTCAAGTATGTAATAGTGTTGAAAATCTCAAAAATTTGAAGGTTAACCCCTTTAAAAAAATTGTAATTCGAGTGGCAAAATAATATTTTTTTTTCGAGTATGGAAAAGTGGTGAAAATCTCCAAAATTTGAAGGTTTAAACCCCTTTAAAAAAATTGCAATTCGAGTGGCAAAATAATAAAATTTTTTCAAGTATGTAAAAGTGTTGAAAATCTCAAAAATTTGAAGGTTAACCCCTTTAAAAAAATTGTAATTCGAGTGGCAATATAATATTTTTTTTTCGAGCATGGAAAAGTGGTGAAAATCTCAAAAATTTGAAGGTTAACCCCTTTACAAATATTGCAATTCGAGTGGCAAAATAATAAATTTTTTTCGAGTATGGAAAAGTGTTGAAAATCTCAAATATTTGAAGGTTAACCCCTTTAAAAAAATTGTAATTCAAGTGGCAATATAATATTTTTTTTTCGAGCATGGAAAAGTGGTGAAAATCTCCAAAATTTGAAGGTTAAACCCCTTTAAAAAAATTGCAATTCGAGTGGCAAAATAATAAATTTTTTTCAAGTATGTAATAGTGTTGAAAATCTCAAAAATTTGAAGGTTAACCCCTTTAAAAAAATTGTAATTCGAGTGGCAAAATAATATTTTTTTTTCGAGTATGGAAAAGTGGTGAAAATCTCCAAAATTTGAAGGTGTTACCTTTTAAAAAAAATGCAATTCTAGTGGCAAAATAATATATTTTTTTTCGAGTATGGAAAACTGTTAAAAATCTCAAAAATTTAAAGGTTAACCCTTTAAAAAATTGTAATTCAAGTGGCAAAATAATATTTTTTTTTCGAGTATGGAAAAGTGGTGAAAATCTCCAAAATTTGAAGGTTAACCCCTTTAAAAATATTGCAATTCGAGTGGCAAAATAATAAATTTTTTTCGAGTATGGAAATGTGTTGAAAATCTCAAATATTTGAAGGTTAACCCCTTTAAAAAAATTGTAATTCAAGTGGCAATATAATATTTTTTTTTTCGAGTTTGGAAAAGTGGTGAAAATCTCCAAAATTTGAAGGTTAAACCCCTTTAAAAAAATTGCAATTCGAGTGGCAAAATAATAAAAATTTTTCAAGTATGTAATAGTGTTGAAAATCTCAAAAATTTGATGGTTAACCCCTTTAAAAAAATTGTAATTCGAGTGGCAAAATAATATTTTTTTTTCGAGTATGGAAAAGTGGTGAAAATCTCCAAAATTTGAAGGTTAACCCCTTTACAAAAATTGCAATTCGAGTGGCAAAATAATAAATTTTTTTCAAGTATGGAAAAGTGTTGAAAATCTCAAAAATTTGAAGGTTAACCCCTTTAAAAAAATTGTAATTCGAGTGGCAATATAATATTTTTTTTTCGAGCATGGAAAAGTGTTGAAAATCTCCAAAATTTGAAGTTTAACCCCTTTAAAAAAACTTCAATTCGAGTGGCAAAATAATATTTTTTTTTAGTATGGAAAAGTGGTGAAAATCTCCAAAATTTGAAGGTTAAACCCCTTTAAAAAAATTGCAATTCGAGTGGCAAAATAATATTTTTTTTTCGAGTATGGAAAAGTGGTGAAAATCTCCAAAATTTGTAGGTTACCCTTTAAAAAAATTGCAATTCGAGTGGCAAAATAATATATTTTTTTCGAGTATGGAAAAGTAGTGAAAATCTCCAAAATTTGAAGGTTAAACCCCTTTAAAAAAATTGCAATTCGAGTGGCAACATAATATTTTTTTTTCGAGTTTGGAAAAGTGGTGAAAATCTCCAAAATTTTAAGGTGTTACCCTTTAAAAAAAATGCAATTCCAGTGGCAAAATAATATTTTTTTTTTCGAGTATGGAAAAGTGGTGAAAATCTCCAAAATTTGAAGGTTAAACCCCTTTAAAAAAATTGCAATTCGAGTGGCAAAATAATATTTTTTTTTCGAGTATGGAAAAGTGGTGAAAATCCCCAAAATTTGAAGGTGTTACCCTTTAAAAAAATTGTGATTCGAGTGGCAAAATAATATTTTTTTTTCGACTATGGAAAAGTGGTGAAAATCTCAAAAATATGAAGGTTAACCCCTTTAAAAAAATTGCAATTTGAGTGAAAAATTTCGAGTACCGAAAACTAGTGAAAATCTCCAAAATTTGAAGATTAAACCCCTTTAAAAAATTGCAATTCGAGTGGCAAAATATTTTTTTTTCGAGTATGGAAAAGTGGTGAAAATCTCAAAAATTTGAAGGTTAAACCATTTTAAAAAATTGCTATTCGAGTGGCAAAAGAATATATTTTTTTTCGAGTACGCAAAAGTGTTGAAAATCTCCAAAATTTGAAGGTGATACCCTTTAAAAAAATTGCAATTCGAGTGAAACAATAATAATATAGTTTTTTTCAAGTGTGAAAAAGTGCTGAAAATCTCCAAAATTTGAAGGTTAAACCCTTTAAAAAAAATTGCAATTCGAGTAGCAAAATAATATTTTTTTTTCGAGTATGAAAAAGCGGTGAAAATCTTCAAAATTTGATGGTTAAACTCTTTAAAAAAATTGCAATTCGAGTGGAAAAATAATAAAAAAAATTTCGAGTATGGAAAACTGTTGAAAATCTCCAAAATTTGAAGGTGTAACCCTTTAAAAAAATTGCAATTTGAGTGGCAAAATAATATAGTTTTTTTCGAGCATGGAAAAGTGCTGAAAATCTCCAAAATTTGAAGGTGTTAACCCCTTTAAAAAAAATTGAAGGTTAACCCCTTTGAAAAAATTGCAATTTGAGTGGCCAAATAAAATATTTTTTTTCGAGAATGGAAAAGTAGAGAAAATCTCCAAAATTTGAAGTTGTTACCCTTTAAAAAAAGTGCAATTCGAGTGGCAAAATAATATATTTTTTTCGAGTATGGAAAAGTGGTGAAAATCTTCAAAATTTGAAGGTTAAACCCCTTTAAAAAAATTGCAATTCGAGTGGAAAAATAATATATTTTTTTCGAGTATGGAAAAGTGGTGAAAATCTCCAAAATTTGAAGGTTAAACCCCTTTTAAAAAAAATTTCCATTCGAGTGGAAAAATAATATATTTTTTTTCGAGTATGGAAAAGTGTTAAAAATCTCCAAAATTATAGGTTAACCCTTTAAAAAAATTATAATTCGAGTGGCAAAAAAATATTTTTTTTTCAAGGTTTAACCCCTTTAAAAAAATTGCAATTCGAGTGGCAAAATAATATTTTTTTTTCGAGTATGGAAAAGTGGTGAAAATCTCCAAAATTTGAAGGTTAAACCCCTTTAAAAAAATTGCAATTCGAGTGGCAAAATAATATATTTTTTTCGAGTATGGAAAAGTGGTGAGAATCTCCAAAATTTGAAGGTTAACCCCTTTAAAAAAATTGCAATTCGAGTGGAAAAATAATATATTTTTTTCGAGTATGGAAAAGTAGTGAAAATCTCCAAAATTTGAAGGTTAAACCCCTTTAAAAAAATTGCAATTCGAGTGGCAAAATAATATTTTTTTTTCGTGTATGGAAAAGTGATTAAAATCTAAAAAATTTGAAGGTTAATAACCCATTTAAAAAAATTGCAATTCGAGTGGCAAAATAATATATTTTTTTCGAGTATGGAAAAATGTTGAAAATCTCAAAAATTTGAAAGCTAACCCCTTTAAAAAAATTGCAATTTGAGTGGCAAAATAATATATTTTTTTGGAGTATGGAAAAGTATTTAAAGGTTAACCCTTTAAAAAAATTGCAATTCGAGTGGCAAAATAATATATTTTTTTTTCGAGTATGGAAAAGTGTGAAAATCTCCAAAATTTGAAGGTTAACCCCTTTAAAAAAATTGCAATTCGAGTGGCAAAATAATAAATTTTTTTCGAGTATGAAAAAGTGTTGAAAATCTCAAATATTTGAAAGTTAACCCCTTTAAAAAAATTGTAATTCGAGTGGCAATATAATTTTTTTTTTCGAGTATGGAAAAGTGGTGAAAATCTCCAAAATTTGAAGGTTAAACCCCTTTAAAAAAATTGCAATTCGAGTGGCAAAATAATAAAATTTTTTCAAGTATGTAAAAGTGTTGAAAATTTCAAAAATTTGAAGGTTAACCCCTTTAAAAAAATTGTAATTCGAGTGGCAAAATAATTTTTTTTTTTCGAGTATGGAAAAGTGGTGAAAATCTCCAAAATTTGAAGGTTAACCCCTTTACAAAAATTGCAATTCGAGTGGCAAAATAATAATTTTTTTTCAAGTATGGAAAAGTGTTGAAAATCTCAAAAATTTGAAGGTTAACCCCTTTAAAAAAATTGTAATTTGAGTGGCAATATAATATTTTTTTTTTCGAGCATGGAAAAGTGTTAAAAATCTCCAAAATTTGAAGTTTAACCCCTTAAAAAAAATTTCAATTCGAGTGGCAAAATAATAATTTTTTTTTGAGTATGGAAAAGTGGTGAAAATCTCCAAAATTTGAAGGTTAAACCCCTTTAAAAAAATTGCAATTCGAGTGGCAAAATAATATTTTTTTTTCGAGTATGGAAAAGTGGTGAAAATCTCCAAAATTTGAAGCTTACCCTTTAAAAAAATTGCAATTCGAGTGGCAAAACAATATATTTTTTTCGAGTATGGAAAAGTGGTGAAAATCTCCAAAATTTGAAGGTTAAACCCCTTTAAAAAAATTGCAATTCGAGTGGCAAAATAATATTTTTTTTTCAAGTATGGAAAAGTGTTGAAAATCTCAAAAATTTAAAGGTCCATTTAAAAATTGCAATTCGAGTAGCAAAAATAATATATTGTTTTGGAGTATGGAAAAGTATTTAAAGGTAAACCCTTTAAAAAAATTGCAATTCGAGTGGCAAAATAATATATTTTTTTCGAGTATGGAAAAGTGGTGAAAATCTCAAAAATTTGAAGGTTAAACCCCTTTAAAAAAATTGCAATTCGAGTGGCAAAATAATATTTTTTTTTTCGAGTATGAAAAGTGATGAAAATCTAAAAAATTTGAAGGTTAACCCCTTTAAAAAATTGCAATTCGAGTGGCAAAATAATATATTTTTTTCGAGTATGGAAAAGTGTAGAAAATCTCAAAAATTTGAAGGTTAACCCCTTTAAAAAATTTGCAATTCGAGTGGAAAAATAATATAGTTTTTTTCGAGCGTGGAAAAGTGGTGAAAATCTCCAAAATTTGAAGGTTAAACCCCTTTAAAAAAATTGCAATTCGAGTGGCAAAATAATATTTTTTTTTCGAGTATGGAAAAGTGGTGAAAATCTAAAAAATTTGAAGGTTAACCCCTTTAAAAAAATTGCAATTCGAGTGGAAAAATAATATTTTTTTTCAAGTATGGAAAAGTGGTGAGAATCTCCAAAATTTGAAGGTTAACCCCTTTAAAAAAATTGCAATTCGTGTGGCAAAATAATATATTTTTTCGAGTATGGAAAAGTAGTGAAAATCTCCAAAATTTGAAGGTTAAACCCCTTGAAAAAAATTGCAATTCGAGTGGCAAAATAATATTTTTTTTCAAGTATGAAAAAGTGATGAAAATCTAAAAAATTTGAAGGTGTTACCCTTTAAAAAAAATGCAATTCGAGTGGCATAATAATATATTTTTTTCGAGTATGAAAAAGTGTTGAAAATCTCAAAAATTTAAAGGTCCCTTTAAAAAAATTGCAATTTGAGTGGCATAATAATATATTTTTTTATAGTATGGAAAAGTGGTGAAAATCTCCAAAATTTGAAGGTTAAACCCTTTAAAAAAAATTGCCTTTCGAGTGGAAAAATAATATATTTTTTTTCCAGTATGGAAAAGTGTTAAAAATCTCCAAAATTTAAAGGTTAACCCTTTAAAAAAATTGTAATTCGAGTGGCAAAAAAATAATTTTTTTCAAGCATGGATGGATGAGTGTTGAAAATCTCCAAAATTTGAAGTTTAACCCCTTTAAAAAAATTGCAATTCGAGTGGCAAAATAATACTTTTTTTTTTAGTATGGAAAAGTGGTGAGAATCTCCAAAATTTGAAGGTTAAACCCTTTAAAAAAATTGCAATTCGAGTGGCAAAATAATATATTTTTTTCAAGTATGGAAAAGTAGTGAAAATCTCCAAAATTTGAAGGTTTAAACCCCTTTAAAAAAATTGCAATTCGAGTGGCAAAATAAATTTTTTTTTTCGAGGATGGAAAAGTGATGAAAATCTAAAAAATTTGAAGGTTAACCCCTTTAAAAAAATTGCAATTCGAGTGAAAAAATAATATATTTTTTTTCGAGTATGGAAAAGTGTTGAAAATCTCAAAAATTTGAAGGTTAACCCCTTTAAAAAATTTGCAATTTGAGTGGAAAAATAATATAGTTTTTTTCGAGCATGGAAAAGTGGTGAAAATCTCCAAAATTTGAAGGTTAAACCCCTTTAAAAAAACTGCAATTCGAGTGGCAAAATAATATTTATTTTTTCGAGTATGGAAAAGTGGTGAAAATCTAAAAAATTTGAAGGTTAACCCCTTTAAAAAAATTGCAATTTGAGTGGCAAAATAATATTTTTTTTCGAGTATGGAAAAGTGGTGAGAATCTCAAAAATTTGAAGGTTAACCCCTTTAAAAAAATTGCAATTCGAGTGGCAAAATAATATATTTTTTTCGAGTATGGAAAAATAGTGAAAATCTCCAAAATTTGAAGGTTAAAC
The DNA here is from genome assembly GCA_028984105.1 of Lavandula angustifolia. NCBI lineage: Eukaryota > Viridiplantae > Streptophyta > Magnoliopsida > Lamiales > Lamiaceae > Lavandula > Lavandula angustifolia. The sequence continues at coordinate 28,425,308 of CM054816.1, read as the reverse complement.
CCCTTTAAAAAAATTGCAATTCGAGTGGCAAAATAATATTTTTTTTTCAAGTATGGAAATGTAATGAAAATCTAAAAAATTTGAAGGTTAACCCCTTTAAAAAAATTGCAATTCGAGTGGAAAAATAATACTTTTTTTCGAGTATGGAAAAGTGGTGAGAATCTCAAAAATTTGAAGGTTAACCCCTTTAAAAAAATTGCAATTCGAGTGGCAAAATAATATATTTTTTTCGAGTATGGAAAAGTGGTGAGAATCTCCAAAATTTGAAGGTTAACCCCTTTAAAAAAATTGCAATTCGAGTGGCAAAATAATATATTTTTTTCGAGTATGGAAAAGTAGTGAAAATCTCCAAAATTTGAAGGTTAAACCCCTTTAAAAAAATTGCAATTCGAGTGGCAAAATAAATTTTTTTTTCGAGTATGGAAAAGTGATGAAAATCTAAAAAATTTGAAGGTTATAACCCCTTTAAAAAAATTGCAATTCGAGTGGCAAAATAATATATTTTTTTCGAGTATGGAAAAGTGTTGAAAATCTCAAAAATTTGAAAGTTAACCCCTTTAAAAAAATTGCAATTTGAGTGGCAAAATAATATATTTTTTTCGAGTATGGAAAAGTGGTGAAAATCTCAAAAATTTGAAGGTGTTAATCCTATAAATAATTGCAATTCGAGTGGCAAAATAATATTTTTTTTCGAGTATGGAAAAGGAGTGAAAATCTCCAAAATTTGAAGGTGTTACCCTTTAAAAAAATTGCAATTCCAGTGACAAAATAATATGTTTTTTTCGAGCATGGAAAAGTGTTGAAAATCTCAAAAATTTGAAGGTTAACCCCTTTAAAAAAATTGTAATTCGAGTGGCAATATAATATTGACGGGTTAGTGTAAGCTTATCAACGCAGTTATGCACTCTTCGAACGAGTATGAAAAAGTGGTGAAAATCTCCAAAATTTGAAGGTTAAACCCCTTTAAAAAAATTGCAATTCGAGTGGCAAAATAATATATTTTTTTTCGAGTATGGAAAAGTGGTGAAAATCTAAAAAATTTGAAGGTTAACCCCTTTAAAAAAATTGCAATTCGAGTGGCAAAATAATATTTTTTTTCCGAGTATGGAAAAGTGGTGAGAATCTCCAAAATTTGAAGGTTAAACCCTTTAAAAAAATTGCAATTCGAGTGGCAAAATAATATATTTTTTTCGAGTATGGAAAAGTGCTGAAAAACTCCAAAATTTGAAGGTTAAACCCCTTTAAAAAAATTGCAATTCGAGTGGAAAAATAGTATTTTTTTTTCGAGTATGGAAAAGTGATGAAAATCTAAAAAATTTGAAGGTTAACCCCTTTAAAAAAATTGCAATTCGAGTGGCAAAATAATATATTTTTTTCGAGTATGGAAAAGTGTTGAAAATCTCAAAAATTTGAAGGTGTTCCCTTTAAAAAAATTGCAATTCGAGTGGAAAAATAATATAGTTTTTTTCGAGCATAGAAAAGTGGTGAAAATCTCCAAAATTTGAAGGTTAAACACCCCTTTAAAAAAATTGCAATTCGAGTGGCAAAATAATAGTTTTTTTTTTCGAGTATGGAAAAGTGGTGAAAATCTAAAAAATTTGAAGGTTAACCCCATTAAAAAAATTGCAATTCGAGTGGCAAAATAATATCTTTTTTCGAGTATGGAGAAGTGGTGAGAATCTCAAAAATTTGAAGGTTAACCCCTTTAAAAAAATTGCAATTCGAGTGTCAAAATAATATTTTTTTTTCGAGCATGGAAAAGTGTTGAAAATCTCAAAAATTTGAAGGTTAACCCCTTTAAAAAAATTGTAATTCGAGTGGCAATATAATATTGACGGGTTAGTGTAAGCTGATCCATGCAGTTATGCACTCTTCGAACGAGTATGAAAAAGTGGTGAAAATCTCAAAAATTTGAAGGTTAACCCCTTTAAAAAAATTGCAATTCGAGTGGAAAAATAATATATTTTTTCCGAGTATGGAAAAGTGGTGAAAATCTCCAAAATTTGAAGGTTAAACCCCCTTTAAAAAAATTGCAATTCGAGTGGCAAAATAATATATTTTTTTTCGAGTATGGAAAAGTGGTGAAAATCTAAAAAATTTGAAGGTTAACCCCCTTTAAAAAAATTGCAATTCGAGTGGCAAAATAATATTTTTTTTTCGAGTATGAAAACGTAGTGAAAATCTCCAAAATTTGAAGGTTAAACCCCTTTAAAAAAATTGCAATTCGAGTGGCAAAATAATATATTTTTTTCGAGTATGGAAACGTAGTGAAAATCTCCAAAATTTGAAGGTTAAACCCATTTAAAAAAATTGCAATTCGAGTGGAAAAATAAAATTTGAAGTTTCGAGTATGGAAAAGTGATGAAAATCTAAAAAATTTGAAGGTTAACCCCTTTAAAAAATTGCAATTCGAGTGACAAAATAATATATTTTTTTCGAGTATGGAAAAGTGTTGAAAATCTCAAAAATTTGAAGGTTAACCCCTTTAAAAAAATTGCGATTCGAGTGGAAAAATAACATAGTTATTTTCGAGCATGGAAAAGTGGTGAAAATCTCCAAAATTTGAAGGTTAGACACCATTAAAAAAATTGCAATTCGAGTGGCAAAATAATATTTTTTTTTCGAGTATGGAAAAGTGGTGAAAATCTAAAAAATTTGAAGGTTAACCCCTTTAAAAAAATTGCAATTCGAGTGGCAAAATAATATTTTTTTTCGAGTATGGAAAAGTGGTGAGAATCTCCAAAATTTGAAGGTTTAACCCCTTTAAAAAAATTGCAATTCGAGTGGCAAAATAATATATTTTTTTCGAGTATGGAAAAGTAGTGAAAATCTCCGAAATTTGAAGGTTAAACCCCTTAAAAAAAATTGCAATTCGAGTGGCAAAATAATATTTTTTTTCAAGTATGGAAAAGTGTTGAAAATCTCAAAAATTTAAAGGTCCCTTTAAAAAAATTGCAATTTGAGTGGAAAAATAATATATTTTTTTATAGTATGGAAAAGTTGTGAAAATTTCCAAAATTTGAAGGTTAACCACTTTAAAAAAATTGCAATACGAGTGGCAAAATAATATTTTTTTTTCGAGTATGGAAAAGTGGTGAAAATCTCCAAAATTTGAAGGTGTTACCCTTTAAAAAAATTGCAATTCGAGTGGCAAAATAATATTTTTTTTTCAAGTATGGAAAAGTGTTGAAAATCTCAAAAATTTAAAGGTCCCTTTAAAAAAATTGCAATTTGAGTGGCAAAATAATATATTTTTTTATAGTATGGAAAAGTTGTTAAAATCTCCAAAATTTGAAGGTTAACCCCTTTAAAAAAATTGCAATTCGAGTGGCAAAATAATAAAAAATTTTCGAGTATGGAAAAGTGTTGAAAATCTCAAAAATTTTAAGGTGTTTAATTCGAGTGGCAATATAATATTTTTTTTTCGAGTATAGAAAAGTGGTGAAAATATCCAAAATTTGAAGGTTAAACCCTTTAAAAAAAATTGCCATTCGAGTGGAAAAATAATATATTTTTTTTTCGAGTATGGAAAAGTGTTAAAAATCTCCAAAATTTAAAGGTTAAACCCTTTAAAAAAATTGTAATTCGAGTGGCAAAAAAATATTTTTTTTCAAGCATGGATGGATGAGTGTTGAAAATCTCCAAAATTTGAAGTTTAACCCCTTTAAAAAAATTGCAATTCGAGTGGCAAAATAATATATTTTTTTCGAGTATGGAAAAGTGGTGAAAATCTCCAAAATTTGAAGGTTAAACCCCTTTAAAAAAATTGCAATTTGAGTGGCAAAATAATATTTTTTTTCGAGTATGGAAAAGTGGTGAAAATCTACAAAATTTGAAGGTTAAACCCTTTAAAAAATAGCCATTCGAGTGGAAAAATAATATATTTTTTTTCGAGTATGGAAAAGTGTTAAAAATCTCCAAAATTTAAAGGTTAACCCTTTAAAAAAATTGTAATTCGAGTGGCAAAAAAATATTTTTTTTTCAAGCATGGATGGATGAGTGTTGAAAATCTCCAAAATTTGAAGTTTAACCCCTTTAAAAAAATTGCAATTCGAGTGGCAAAATAATATTTTTTTTTCGAGTATGGAAAAGTAGTGAAAATCTCCAAAATTTGAAGGTTAAACCCCTTTAAAAAAATTGCAATTCGAGTGGCAAAATAATATTTTTTTTTCGAGTATGGAAAAGTGGTGAAAATCTCCAAAATTTGAAGGTTAAACCCTTAAAAAAAAATTGCCATTCGAATGGAAAAATAATATATTTTTTTTTCGAGTATGGAAAAGTGTTAAAAATCTCCAAAATTTAAAGGTTAACCGTTTAAAAAAATTGTAATTCGAGTGGCAAAAAAATATTTTTTTTTCAAGCATGGATGGATGAGTGTTGAAAATCTCCAAAATTTGAAGTTTAACCCCTTTAAGAAATTTGCAATTCGAGTGGAAAAATAATATAGTTTTTTTCGAGCATGGAAAAGTGGTGAAAATCTCCAAAATTTGAAGGTTTTACCCTTTAAAAAAATTGCAATTCGAGTGGCAAAATAATATTTTTTTTTCGAGTATGGAAAAGTAGTGAAAATCTAAAAAATTTGAAGGTTAACCCCTTTAAAAAAATTGCAATTCGAGTGGAAAAATAATATTTTTTTTCAAGTATGGAAAAGTGGTGAGAATCTCCAAAATTTGAAGGTTAACCCCTTTAAAAAAATTGCAATTCGAGTGGCAAAATAATATATTTTTTTCGAGTATGGAAAAGTAGTGAAAATATCCAAAATTTGAAGGTTAAACCCCTTGAAAAAAATTGCAATTCGAGTGGCAAAATAATATTTTTTTTTCAAGTATGGAAAAGTGATGAAAATCTAAAAAATTTGAAGGTTAACCCCTTTAAAAAAATTGCAATTCCTGTGGCATAATAATATATTTTTTTCGAGTATGAAAAAGTGTTGAAAATCTCAAAAATTTAAAGGTCCCTTTAAAAAAATTGCAATTTGAGTGGCAAAATAATATATTTTTTTATAGTATGGAAAAGTTGTGAAATTCTCCAAAATTTGAAGGTTAACCCCTTTAAAAAAATTGCAATTCGAGTGGCAAAATAATAAATTTTTTTCGAGTATGGAAAAGTCTTGAAAATCTCAAAAATTTTAAGGTGTTTAATTCAAGTGGCAATATAATATTTTTTTTTCGAGTATGGAAAAGTGGTGAAAATCTCCAAAATTTGAAGGTTTACCCCTTTAAAAAAATTGCAATTCGAGTGGCAAAATAATATTTTTTTTTTCGAGTATGGAAAAGTGGTGAGAATCTCAAAAATTTGAAGGTTAACCCCTTTAAAAAAATTGCAATTCGAGTGGCAAAATAATATATTTTTTTCGAGTATGGAAAAGTAGTGAAAATCTCCAAAATTTGAAGGTTAAACCCCCTTTAAAAAAATTGCAATTCGAGTGGCAAAATAATTTTTTTTTTCGAGTATGGAAAAGTGGTGAAAATTTCCAAAATTTTAAGGTTAACCCCTTTAAAAAAATTGCAATTCGAGTGGCAAAATAATAAATTTTATTCGAGTATGGAAAAGTGTTGAAAATCTGAAATATTTGAAAGTGTTGGCAAAACAATATATTTTTTTCGAGTATGGAAAAGTAGTGAAAATCTCCAAAATTTGAAGGTTAAACCCCTTTAAAAAAATTGTAATTCGAGTGGCAAAATAATATTTTTTTTTCAAGTATGGAAAAGTGTTGAAAATCTCCAAAATTTAAAGGACCCTTTAAAAAAATTGCAATTTGAGTGGCAAAATTATATATTTTTTTATAGTTAGGAAAAGTTGTGAAAATCTCCAAAATTTGAAGGTTAACCCCTTTAAAAAAATTGCAATTCGAGTGGCAAAATAATAAATTTTTTTCGAGTATGGAAAAGTGTTGAAAATCTCAAAAATTTTAAGGTGTTTAATTTGAGTGGCAATATAATATTTTTTTTCGAGGATGGAAAAGTGGTGAAAATCTCCAAAATTGTAAGGTTAAACCCTTTAAAAAAAATTGCCATTCGAGTGGAAAAATAATATATTTTTTTTTCGAGTATGGAAAAGTGTTAAAAATCTCCAAAATTTAAAGGTTAACCCTTTAAAAAAATTGTAATTCGAGTGGCAAAAAAATATTTTTTTTTCAAGCATGGATGGATGAGTGTTGAAAATCTCCAAAATTTGAAGTTTAACCCCTTTAAAAAAAATTGCAATTCGAGTGGAAAAATAATATTTTTTTTTCGAGTATGGAAAAGTGTTGAAAATCTCCAAAATTTGAAGGTTAACCCCTTTAAAAAGATTGTAATTCGAGTGGCAATATAATATTTTTTTTTAGAGTATGGAAAAGTGGTGAAAATCTCCAAAATTTGAAGGTTAACCCCTTAAAAAAAATTGCAATTCGAGTGGGAAAATAATATTTTTTTTTTCGAGTATGGAAAAGTGGTGAAAATCTCCAAAACTTGAAGGTTAAACCCCTTTAAAAAAATTGCAATTCGAGTGGCAAAATAATATATTTTTTTTCGAGTATGGAAAAGTGGTGAAAATCTAAAAAATTTGAAGGTTAACCCCTTTAAAAAAATTGCAATTCGAGTGGCAAAATAATATTTTTTTTTCGAGTATGGAAAAGTGGTGAGAATCTCCAAAATTTGAAGGTTAAATAAACCCTTTAAAAAACTTGCAATTCGAGTGACAAAATAATATATTTTTTTCGAGTATAGAAAAGTAGTGAAAATCTCCAAAATTTGAAGGTTAAAACCCCTTTAAAAAAATTGCAATTCGAGTGGCATAATAAAATATTTTTTTTCGAGTATGGAAAAGTGATGAAAATCTAAAAAATTTGAAGGTTAACCCCTTTAAAAAAATTGCAATTCGAGTGGCAAAATAATATATTTTTTTCGAGTATGGAAAAGTGTTGAAAATCTCAAAAATTTGAAGGTTAACCCCTTTAAAAAAATTGCAATTTGAGTGGCAAAATAATATATTTTTTTCGAGTATGGAAAAGTGGTGAAAATCTAAAAAATTTGAAGTTAACCCCTTTAAAAAAATTGCAATTCGAGTGGCAAAATAATATATTTTTTTCGAGTATGGAAAAGTGTTGAAAATCTCCAAAATTAGAAGGTTAACCCCTTTAAAAAAATTGCAATTTGAGTGGCAAAATAATATATTTTTTTCGAGTATGGAAAAGTGGTGAAAATCTCAAAAATTTGAAGGTTAACCCCTTTAAAAAAATTGCAATTCGAGTGGGAAAATAATATATTTTTTCCGAGTATGGAAAAGTGGTGAAAATCTCCAAAATTTGAAGGTTAAACCCCTTTAAAAAAATTGCAATTCGAGTGGCAAAATAATATATTTTTTTTCGAGTATGGAAAAGTGGTGAAAATCTAAAAAATTTGAATGTTAACCCATTTAAAAAAATTGCAATTCGAGTGGCAAAATAATATTTTTTTTTCGAGTATGGAAAAATGGTGAGAATCTCCAAAATTTGAAGGTTAAATAAACCCTTTAAAAAAATTGCAATTCGAGTGGCAAAATAATATATTTTTTTCGAGTATAGAAAAGTAGTGAAAATCTCCAAAATTTGAAGGTTAAACCCCTTTAAAAAAATTGCAATTCGAGTGGCATAATAAAATATTTTTTTTCGAGTATGGAAAAGTGATGAAAATCTAAAAAATTTGAAGGTTAACCCCTTTAAAAAAATTGCAATTCGAGTGGCAAAATAATATATTTTTTTCGAGTATGGAAAAGTGTTGAAAATCTCAAAAATTTGAAGGTTAACCCCTTTAAAAAAATTGCAATTTGAGTGGCAAAATAATATATTTTTTTCGAGTATGGAAAAGTGGTGAAAATCTAAAAAATTTGAAGGTTAACCCCTTTAAAAAAATTGCAATTCGAGTGGCAAAATAATATATTTTTTTCGAGTATGGAAAAGTGTTGAAAATCTCCAAAATTAGAAGGTTAACCCCTTTAAAAAAATTGCAATTTGAGTGGCAAAATAATATATTTTTTTCGAGTATGGAAAAGTGGTGAAAATCTCCAAAATTTGAAGGTTAACCCCTTTAAAAAAATTGCAATTCGAGTGGGAAAATAATATATTTTTTCCGAGTATGGAAAAGTGGTGAAAATCTCCAAAATTTGAAGGTTAAACCCCTTTAAAAAAATTGCAATTCGAGTGGCAAAATAAATTTTTTTTTTTCATGTATGGAAAAGTGGTGAAAATCTAAAAAATTGAAGGTTAACCCCTTTAAAAAAATTGCAATTCGAGTGGCAAAATAATATTTTTTTTTCGAGTATGGAAAAGTGGTGAGAATCTCCAAAATTTGAAGGTTAAACCCTTTAAAAAAATTGCAATTCGAGTGGCAAAATAATATATTTTTTTCGAGTATGGAATAGTAGTGAAAATCTCCAAAATTTGAAGGTTAAACCTCCTTAAAAAAATTGCAATTCGAGTGGCAAAATAAAATATTTTTTTCGAGTATGGAAAAGTGATGAAAATCTAAAAAATTTGAAGGATAACCCCTTTTAAAAAATTGCAATTCGAGTGGCAAAATAATATATTTTTTTCGAGTATGGAAAAGTGTTGAAAATCTCAAAAATTTGAAGGTTAACCCCTTTAAAAAAATTGCAATTTGAGTGGCAAAATAATATATTTTTTTCGAGTATGGAAAAGTGGTGAAAATCTCCAAATTTGAAGGTGTTAACCCTTTAAAAAAATTGCAATTCGAGTGGCAAAATAATATATTTTTTTCGAGTATGGAATAGGGGTGAAAATCTCCAAAATTTGAAGGTGTTACCCTTTAAAAAATTGCAATTCCAGTGGCAAAATAATATGTTTTTTTCGAGCATGGAAAAGTGTTGAAAATCTCAAAAATTTGAAGGTTAACCCCCTTTAAAAAAATTGTAATTCGAGTGGCAATATAATATTGACGGGTTAGTGTAAGTTGATCCATGCAGTTATGCACTCTTCGAACGAGTATGAAAAAGTGGTGAAAATCTCCAAAATTTGAAGGTTAACCCCTTTAAAAAAATTGCAATTCGAGTGGGAAAATAATATATTTTTTCCGAGTATGGAAAATTGGTGAAAATCTCCAAAATTTGAAGGTTAAACCCCTTTAAAAAAATTGCAATTCGAGTGGCAAAATAATATATTTTTTTTCGAGTATGGAAAAGTGGTGAAAATCTAAAAAATTTGAAGGTTAACCCCTTTAAAAAAATTGCAATTCGAGTGGCAAAATAATATTTTTTTTTCGAGTATGGAAAAGTGGTGAGAATCTCCAAAATATGAAGGTTAAACCCTTTAAAAAAATTAGAATTCGAGTGGCAAAATAATATATTTTTTTCGAGTATGGAAAAGTAGTGAAAATCTCCAAAATTTGAAGGTTAAACCCCTTTAAAAAAATTGCAATTCGAGTGGCAAAATAATATTTTTTTTTCGAGTATGGAAAAGTGATGAAAATCCAAAAAATTTGAAGGTTAACCCCTTTAAAAAAATTGCATTTCGAGTGGCAAAATAATATATTTTTTTCGTGTATGGAAAAGTGTTGAAAATCTCAAAAATTTGAAGGTTAACCCCTTTAAAAAAATTGCAATTTGAGTGGCAAAATAATATATTTTTTTCGAGTATGGAAAAGTTGTGAAAATCTCCAAAATTTGAAGGTTAAACCCCTTTAAAAAAATTGCAATTCGAGTGGAAAAATAATTTTTTTTTTCGAGTATGGAAAAGTGGTAAAAATCTCCAAAATTTGAAGGTTAAACCCCTTTCAAAAAATTGAATTTCGAGTGGCAAAATAATATTTTTTTTTCGAGTATGGAAAAGTGGTGAAAATCTCCAAAATTTAAAGGTGTTACCCTTTAAAAAAATTGCAATTCGAGTGGCAAAATAATATTTTTTTTTTCGAGTATGGAAAAGTGGTGAAAATCTCAAAAATTTGAAGGTTAACCCCTTTAAAAAAAGTGGAAAAGTGGTGAAAATCTCAAAAAATTGAAGATTAACCCTTTTAAAAAAATTGGTGAAAAGTAGTGAAAATCTCCCCTTTAGAAAAATTGCAATTCGAGGGGCAAAATAATAAATTTTTTCCGAGTATGGAAAAGTGTGGAAAATCTCAAAAATTTGAAGGTTAAACCCTTTAAAAAAAATTGCCATTCGAGTGGCAAAATAATATATTTTTTTTCGAGTATGGAAAACTGTTAAAAATCTCAAAAATTTAAATGTTTAACCCTTTAAAAAAATTGTAATTCAAGTGGCAAAATAATATTTTTTTTTCGACTATGGAAAAGTGGTGAAAAACTCCAAAATCTGAAGGTTAACCCCTTTAAAAATATTGCAATTCGAGTGGCAAAATAATAAATTTTTTTCGAGTATGGAAAAGTGTTGAAAATCTCAAATATTTGAAGGTTAACCCCTTTAAAAAAATTGTAATTCAAGTGGCTATATAATATTTTTTTTTCGAGTATGGAAAAGTGGTGAAAATCTCCAAAATTTGAAGGTTAAACCCCTTTAAAAAAATTGCAATTCGAGTGGCAAAATAATAAATTTTTTTCGAGTATGGAAAAGTGTTGAAAATCTCAAATATTTGAAGGTTAACCCGTTTAAAAAAATTGTAATTCAAGTGGCTATATAATATTTTTTTTTCGAGTATGGAAAAGTGGTGAAAATCTCCAAAATTTGAAGGTTAAACCCCTTTAAAAAAATTGCAATTCGAGTGGCAAAATAATAAAATTTTTTCAAGTATGTAATAGTGTTGAAAATCTCAAAAATTTGAAGGTTAACCCCTTTAAAAAAATTGTAATTCGAGTGGCAAAATAATATTTTTTTTTCGAGTATGGAAAAGTGGTGAAAATCTCCAAAATTTGAAGGTTTAAACCTCTTTAAAAAAATTGCAATTCGAGTGGCAAAATAATAAAATTTTTTCAAGTATGTAAAAGTGTTGAAAATCTCAAAAATTTGAAGGTGTCCTTTAAAAAAATAGTAATTCGAGTGGCAATATAATATTTTTTTTTCGAGCATGGAAAAGTGGTGAAAATTTCCAAAATTTGAAGTTTAACCCCTTTACAAATATTGCAATTCGAGTGGCAAAATAATAAATTTTTTTCGAGTATGGAAAAGTGTTGAAAATCTCAAATATTTGAAGGTTAACCCCTTTAAAAAAATTGTAATTCAAGTGGCAATATAATATTTTTTTTCGAGCATGGAAAAGTGGTGAAAATCTCCAAAATTGGAAGGTTAAACCCCTTTAAAAAAATTGCAATTCGAGTAGCAAAATAATAAAATTTTTTCAAGTATGTAATAGTGTCGAAAATCTCAAAAATTTGAAGGTTAACCCCTTTAAAAAAATTGTAATTCGAGTGGCAAAATAATATTTTTTTTTCGAGTATGGAAAAGTGGTGAAAATCTCCAAAATTTGAAGGTTTAAACCCCTTTAAAAAAATTGCAATTCGAGTGGCAAAATAATAAATTTTTTTCAAGTATGTAAAAGTGTTGAAAATCTCAAAAATTTGAAGGTTAACCCCTTTAAAAAAATTGTAATTCGAGTGGCAATATAATATTTTTTTTTCGAGCATGGAAAAGTGGTGAAAATCTCCAAAATTTGAAGGTTAACCCCTTTACAAATATTGCAATTCGAGTGGCAAAATAATAAATTTTTTTCGAGTATGGAAAAGTGTTGAAAATCTCAAATATTTGAAGGTTAACCCCTTTAAAAAAATTGTAATTCAAGTGGCAATATAATATTTTTTTTTCGAGCATGGAAAAGTGGTGAAAATCTCCAAAATTGGAAGGTTAAACCCCTTTAAAAAAATTGCAATTCGAGTGGCAAAATAATAAAATTTTTTCAAGTATGTAATAGTGTTGAAAATCTCAAAAATTTGAAGGTTAACCCCTTTAAAAAAATTGTAATTCGAGTGGCAAAATAATATTTTTTTTTCGAATATGGAAAAGTGGTGAAAATCTCCAAAATTTGAAGGTTTAAACCCCTTTAAAAAAATTGCAATTCGAGTGGCAAAATAATAAAATTTTTTCAAGTATGTAAAAGTGTTGAAAATCTCAAAAATTTGAAGGTTAACCCCTTTAAAAAAATTGTAATTCGAGTGGCAATATAATATTTTTTTTTTGAGCATGGAAAAGTGGTGAAAATCTCCAAAATTTGAAGGTTAACCCCTTTACAAATATTGCAATTCGAGTGGCAAAATAATAAATTTTTTTCGAGTATGGAAAAGTGTTGAAAATCTCAAATATTTGAAGGTTAACCCCTTTAAAAAAATTGTAATTCAAGTGGCAATATAATATTTATTTTTCGAGCATGGAAAAGTGGTGAAAATCTCCAAAATTGGAAGGTTAAACCCCTTTAAAAAAATTGCAATTCGAGTGGCAAAATAATAAAATTTTTTCAAGTATGTAATGGTGTTGAAAATCTCAAAAATTTGAAGGTTAACCCCTTTAAAAAAATTGTAATTCGAGTGGCAAAATAATATTTTTTTTTCGAGTATGGAAAAGTGGTGAAAATCTCCAAAATTTGAAGGTGTTACCTTTTAAAAAAAATGCAATTCTAGTGGCAAAATAATATATTTTTTTTCGAGAATGGAAAACTGTTAAAAATCTCAAAAATTTAAAGGTTAACCCTTTAAAAAATTGTAATTCAAGTGGCAAAATAATATTTTTTTTTCGAGTATGGAAAAGTGGTGAAAATCTCCAAAATTTGAAGGTTAACCCCTTTAAAAATATTGCAATTCGAGTGGCAAAATAATAAATTTTTTTCGAGTATGTAAAAGTGTTGAAAATCTCAAATATTTGAAGGTTAAACCCCTTTAAAAAATTTGCAATTCGAGTGGAAAAATAATATAGTTTTTTCCGAGCATGGAAAAGTGGTGAAAATCTCCAAAATTTGAAGGTTAAACCCCTTTAAAAAAACTGCAATTCGAGTGGCAAAAATAATATTTTTTTTTTCGAGTATGGAAAAGTGATGAAAATCTAAAAAATTTGAAGGTTAACCCCTTTAAAAAAATTGCAATTCGAGTGGCAAAATAACATATTTTTTTCGAGTATGGAAAAGTGTAGAAAATCTCAAAAATTTGAAGGTTAACCCCTTTAAAAAATTTGCAATTCGAGTGGAAAAATAATATAGTTTTTTTCGAGCATGGAAAATTGGTGAAAATCTCCAAAATTTGAAGGTTAAACCCCTTTAAAAAAATTGCAATTCGAGTGGCAAAATAATATTTTTTTTTTCGAGTATGGAAAAGTGGTGAAAATCTAAAAAATTTGAAGGTGTTACCCTTTAAAAAAATTGCAATTCGAGTGGAAAAATAATATTTTTTTTCAAGTATGGAAAAGTGGTGAGAATCTCAAAAATTTGATGGTGTTCCTTTAAAAAAATTGCAATTCGTGTGGCAAAATAATATATTTTTTTCGAGTATGGAAAAGTAGTGAAAATCTCCAAAATTTGAAGGTTAAACCCCTTGAAAAAAATTGCAATTCGAGTGGCAAAATAATATTTTTTTTCAAGTATGGAAAAGTGATGAAAATCTAAAAAATTTGAAGGTGTTACCCTTTAAAAAAATTGCAATTCGAGTGGCATAATAATATATTTTTTTCGAGTATGAAAAAGTGTTGAAAATCTCAAAATTTAAAGGTCCCTTTAAAAAAATTGCAATTTGAGTGGCAAAATAATATATTTTTTTATAGTATGGAAAAGTTGTGAAAATCTCCAAAATTTGAAGGTTAACAACCCCTTTAAAAAAATTGCAATTCGAGTGGCAAAATAATAAATTTTTTTCGAGTATGGAAAAGTGTTGAAAATCTCAAAAATTTTAAGGTGTTTAATTCGAGTGGCAATATAATATTTTTTTTTTCGAGTATGGAAAAGTGGTGAAAATCTCCAAAATTTGAAGGTTAAACCCTTTAAAAAAAATTGTCTTTCGAGTGGAAAAATAATATATTTTTTTTCGAGTATGGAAAAGTGTTAAAAATCTCCAAAATTTAAAGGTTAACCCTTTAAAGAAATTGTAATTCGAGTGGCAAAAAAATATTTTTTTTTCAAGCATGGATGGATGAGTGTTGAAAATCTCCAAAATTTGAAGTTTAACCCCTTTAAAAAAATTGCAATTCGAGTGGCAAAATAATATTTTTTTTTCGAGTATGGAAAAGTGGTGAGAATCTCCAAAATTTGAAGGTTAAACCCTTTAAAAAAATTGCAATTCGAGTGGCAAAATAATATATTTTTTTCGAGTATGGAAAAATAGTGAAAATATCCAAAATTTGAAGGTTAAACCCCTTTAAAAAAATTGCAATTCGAGTGGCAAAATAATATTTTTTTTTCAAGTATGGAAATGTGATGAAAATCTAAAAAATTTGAAGGTTAACCCCTTTAAAAAAATTGCAATTCGAGTGGAAAAATAATACTTTTTTTCGAGTATGGAAAAGTGGTGAGAATCTCAAAAATTTGAAGGTTAACCCCTTTAAAAAAATTGCAATTCGAGTGGCAAAATAATATATTTTTTTCGAGTATGGAAAAGTGTTGAAAATCTCATAAATTTGAAGGTGTTCCCTTTAAAAAAATTGCAATTCGAGTGGAAAAATAATATAGTTTTTTTCGAGCATAGAAAAGTGGTGAAAATCTCCAAAATTTGAAGGTTAAACACCCCTTTAAAAAAATTGCAATTCGAGTGGCAAAATAAATTTTTTTTTCGAGTATGGAAAAGGGATGAAAATCTAAAAAATTTGAAGGTTATAACCCCTTTAAAAAAATTGCAATTCGAGTGGCAAAATAATATATTTTTTTCGAGTATGGAAAAGTGTTGAAAATCTCAAATATTTGAAAGTTAACCCCTCTAAAAAAATTGCAATTTGAGTGGCAAAATAATATATTTTTTTCGAGTATGGAAAAGTGGTGAAAATCTCAAAAATTTGAAGGTGTTAATCCTTTAAAAAATTGCAATTCGAGTGGCAAAATTATATTTTTTTTCGAGTATGGAAAAGGAGTGAAAATCTCCAAAATTTGAAGGTGTTACCCTTTAAAAAAATTGCAATTCCAGTGATAAAATAATATGTTTTTTTCGAGCATGGAAAAGTGTTGAAAATCTCAAAAATTTGAAGGTTAACCCCTTTAAAAAAATTGTAATTCGAGTGGCAATATAATATTGACGGGTTAGTGTAAGCTTATCCATGCAGTTATGCACTCTTCGAACGAGTATGAAAAAGTGGTGAAAATCTCCAAAATTTGAAGGTTAAACCCCTTTAAAAAAATTGCAATTCGAGTGGCAAAATAATATATTTTTTTTCGAGTATGGAAAAGTGCTGAAAATCTAAAAAATTTGAAGGTTAACCCCTTTAAAAAAATTGCAATTCGAGTGGCAAAATAATATTTTTTTTCCGAGTATGGAAAAGTGGTGAGAATCTCCAAAATTTGAAGGTTAAACCCTTTAAAAAAATTGCAATTCGAGTGGCAAAATAATATATTTTTTTCGAGTATGGAAAAGTGCTTAAAAACTCCGAAATTTGAAGGTTAAACCCCTTTAAAAAAATTGCAATTCGAGTGGAAAATTATATTTTTTTCGGTATAAAAAGGAGTGATCTCCAAAATTTGAAGGTTCCCTTTAAAAAATTGCAATTCCTGTAAATATATTTTTCGGCTGGAAATTGAAATCTCAAAAATTTGAGTTAACCCCTTAAAATTTACATGCAATTAATATTCTTTTCCTCGTTTGCCTTTTCACTATAATTAATCTCCAATTTGTTACCCTTTAAAATCATCGAGTCAAATATATATTTTTTTAAGTTGGAAAAGTAATAAAATCTAAAAATTTGAGTTAACCCCTTTAAAAAATTCAATTCGTCAAAAATATTTTTTTCATATGAAAATTGTCTCCAAAATTTTGAGGTTAACCCTTTAAAAATTCATTCGGGCATATTTTTTCAGTTGTAAAATTCAGGAGTGGCCAATAAAGGTCAATGCAATTCGAGTGGAAAAATATAGTATTTTTTTTCGAGTATGGAAAAGTGATGAAAATCTAAAAAATTTGAAGGTTAACCCCTTTAAAAAAATTGCAATTCGAGTGGCAAAATAATATATTTTTTTCGAGTATGGAAAAGTGTTGAAAATCTCAAAAATTTGAAGGTGTTCCCTTTAAAAAAATTGCAATTCGAGTGGAAAAATAATATAGTTTTTTTCGAGCATAGAAAAGTGGTGAAAATCTCCAAAATTTGAAGGTTAAACACCCCTTTAAAAAAATTGCAATTCGAGTGGCAAAATAATACTTTTTTTTTCGAGTATGGAAAAGTGGTGAAAATCTAAAAAATTTGAAGGTTAACCCCTTTAAAAAAATTGCAATTCGAGTTGCAAAATAATATCTTTTTTCGAGTATGGAGAAGTGGTGAGAATCTCCAAAATTTGAAGGTTAACCCCCTTTAAAAAAATTGCAATTCGAGTGGCAAAATAATATTTTTTTTTCGAGCATGGAAAAGTGTTGAAAATCTCAAAAATTTGAAGGTGTTCCCTTTAAAAAAATTGTAATTCGAGTGGCAATATAATATTGACGGGTTAGTGTAAGCTGATCCATGCAGTTATGCACTCTTCGAACGAGTATGAAAAAGTGGTGAAAATCTCAAAAATTTGAAGGTTAACCCCTTTAAAAAAATTGCAATTCGAGTGGAAAAATAATATATTTTTTCCGAGTATGGAAAAGTGGTGAAAATCTCCAAAATTTGAAGGTTAACCCCCTTTAAAAAAATTGCAATTCGAGTGGCAAAATAATATTTTTTTTTCGAGTATGGAAACGTAGTGAAAATCTCCAAAATTTGAAGGTTAAACCCCTTTAAAAAAATTGCAATTCGAGTGGCAAAATAATATATTTTTTTCGAGTATGGAAACGTAGTGAAAATCTCCAAAATTTGAAGGTTAAACCCATTTAAAAAAATTGCAATTCGAGTGGAAAAATAATATTTGAAGTTTCGAGTATGGAAAAGTGATGAAAATCTAAAAAAATTGAAGGTTAACCCCTTTAAAAAAATTGCAATTCGAGTGACAAAATAATATATTTTTTTCGAGTATGGAAAAGTGTTGAAAATCTCTAAAATTTGAAGGTTAACCCCCTTTAAAAAAATTGCAATTCGAGTGGAAAAATAACATAGTTTTTTTCGAGCATGGAAAAGTGGTGAAAATCTCCAAAATTTGAAGGTTAGACACCATTAAAAAAATTGCAATTCGAGTGGCAAAATAATATTTTTTTTTCGAGTATGGAAAAGTGGTGAAAATCTAAAAAATTTGAAGGTAAACCCCTTTAAAAAAATTGCAATTCGAGTGGCAAAATAATATTTTTTTTCGAGTATGGAAAAGTGGTGAGAATCTCCAAAATTTGAAGGTTTAACCCCTTTAAAAAAATTGCAATTCGAGTGGCAAAATAATATATTTTTTTCGAGTATGGAAAAGTAGTGAAAATCTCCAAAATTTGAAGGTTAAACCCCTTAAAAAAAATTGCAATTCGAGTGGCAAAATAATATTTTTTTTTCAAGTATGGAAAAGTGTTGAAAATCTCAAAAATTTAAAGGTCGCTTTAAAAAAATTGCAATTTGAGTGGCAAAATAATATATTTTTTTATAGTATGGAAAAGTTGTGAAAATTTCCAAAATTTGAAGGTTAACCACTTTAAAAAAATTGCAATACGAGTGGCAAAATAATATTTTTTTTTCGAGTATGGAAAAGTGGTGAAAATCTCCAAAATTTGAAGGTGTTACCCTTTAAAAAAATTGCAATTCGAGTGGCAAAATAATATTTTTTTTTCAAGTATGGAAAAGTGTTGAAAATCTCAAAAATTTAAAGGTCCCTTTAAAAAAATTGCAATTTGAGTGGCAAAATAATATATTTTTTTAGAGTATGGAAAAGTTGTTAAAATCTCCAAAATTTGACGGTTAACCCCTTTAAAAAAATTGCAATTCGAGTGGCAAAATAATAAAAATTTTTCGAGTATGGAAAAGTGTTGAAAATCTCAAAAATTTTAAGGTGTTTAATTCGAGTGGCAATATAATATTTTTTTTTCGAGTATGGAAAAGTGGTGAAAATATCCAAAATTTGAAGGTTAAACCCTTTAAAAAAAATTGCCATTCGAGTGGAAAAATAATATATTTTTTTTTCGAGTATGGAAAAGTGTTAAAAATCTCCAAAATTTAAAGGTTAAACCCTTTAAAAAAAATTGTAATTCGAGTGGCAAAAAAATATTTTTTTTCAAGCATGGATGGATGAGTGTTGAAAATCTCCAAAATTTGAAGTTTAACCCCTTTAAAAAAATTGCAATTCGAGTGGCAAAATAATATTTTTTTTTCGAGTATGGAAAAGTGGTGAAAATCTCCAAAATTTGAAGGTTAAACCCCTTTAAAAATATTGCAATTTGAGTGGCAAAATAATATTTTTTTTTCAAGTATGGAAAAGTGGTGAAAATCTCCAAAATTTGAAGGTTAAACCCTTTAAAAAAAATTGCCATTCGAGTGGAAAAATAATATATTTTTTTTTTCTAGTATGGAAAAGTGTTAAAAATCTCCAAAATTTAAAGGTTAACCCTTTAAAAAAATTGTAATTCGAGTGGCAAAAAAATATTTTTTTTTCAAGCATGGATGGATGAGTGTTGAAAATCTCCAAAATTTGAAGTTTAACCCCTTTAAAAAAATTGCAATTCGAGTGGCAAAATAATATTTTTTTTTCGAGTATGGAAAAGTGGTGAAAATCTCCAAAATTTGAAGGTTAAACCCATTTAAAAAAATTGCAATTCGAGTGGCAAAATAATATTTTTTTTTCGAGTATGGAAAAGTGGTGAAAATCTCCAAAATTTGAAGGTTAAACCCTTTAAAAAAAATTGCCATTCGAGTGGAAAAATAATATATTTTTTTTTCGAGTATGGAAAAGTGTTAAAAATCTCCAAAATTTAAAGGTTAACCCTTTAAAAAAATTGTAATTCGAGTGGCAAAAAAATATTTTTTTTTCAAGCATGGATGGATGAGTGTTGTAAATCTCCAAAATTTGAAGTTTAACCCCTTTAAGAAATTTGCAATTCGAGTGGAAAAATAATATAGTTTTTTTCGAGCATGGAAAAGTGGTGAAAATCTCCAAAATTTGAAGGTTTTACCCTTTAAAAAAATTGCAATTCGAGTGGCAAAATAATATTTTTTTTTCGAGTATGGAAAAGTGGTGAAAATCTAAAAAATTTGAAGGTTAACCCCTTTAAAAAAATTGCAATTCGAGTGGAAAAATAATATTTTTTTTCAAGTATGGAAAAGTGGTGAGAATCTCCAAAATTTGAAGGTTAACCCCTTTAAAAAAATTGCAATTCGAGTGGCAAAATAATATATTTTTTTCGAGAATGGAAAAGTAGTGAAAATCTCCAAAATTTGAAGGTTAAACCCCTTGAAAAAAATTGCAATTCGAGAGGCAAAATAATATTTTTTTTTCAAGTATGGAAAAGTGATGAAAATCTAAAAAATTTGAAGGTTAACCCCTTTAAAAAAATTGCAATTCGAGTGGCATAATAATATATTTTTTTCGAGTATGAAAAAGTGTTGAAAATCTCAAAAATTTAAAGGTCCCTTTAAAAAAATTGCAATTTGAGTGGAAAAATAATATATTTTTTTATAGTATGGAAAAGTTGTGAAATTCTCCAAAATTTGAAGGTTAACCCCCTTTAAAAAAATTGCAATTCGAGTGGCAAAATAATAAATTTTTTTCGAGTATGGAAAAGTCTTGAAAATCTCAAAAATTTTAAGGTGTTTAATTCGAGTGGCAATATAATATTTTTTTTTCGAGTATGGAAAAGTGGTGAAAATCTCCAAAATTTGAAGGTTAAAAACCCCTTTAAAAAAATTGCAATTCGAGTGGCAAAATAATATTTTTTTTTCGAGTATGGAAAAGTGGTGAGAATCTCAAAAATTTGAAGGTTAACCCCTTTAAAAAAATTGCAATTCGAGTGGCAAAATAATATATTTTTTTCGAGTATGCAAAAGTAGTGAAAATCTCCAAAATTTGAAGGTTAAACCCCCTTTAAAAAAATTGCAATTCGAGTGGCAAAATAATATTTTTTTTCGAGTATGGAAAAGTGGAGAAAATCTCCAAAATTTTAAGGTTAACCCCTTTAAAAAAATTGCAATTCGAGTGGCAAAATAATAAAATTTTTTCGAGTATGGAAAAGTGTTGAAAATCTGAAATATTTGAAAGTGTTGGCAAAACAATATATTTTTTTCGAGTATGGAAAAGTAGTGAAAATCTCCAAAATTTGAAGGTTAAACCCCTTTAAAAAAATTGCAATTCGAGTGGCAAAATAATATTTTTTTTTTCAAGTATGGAAAAGTGTTGAAAATCTCAAAAATTTAAAGGTCCGTTTAAAAAAATTGCAATTTGAGTGGCAAAATAATATATTTTTTTATAGTATGGAAAAGTTGTGAAAATCTCCAAAATTTGAAGGTTAACCCCTTTAAAAAAATTGCAATTCGAGTGGCAAAATAATTAATTTTTTTCGAGTATGGAAAAGTGTTGAAAATCTCAAAAATTTTAAGGTGTTTTATTCGAGTGGTGAAAATATTTTTAAGGTACCCCTTTAAAAATTAGTGAAATAATATATTTTTTTTTTTTTAAGGTTAACCCCTTAAAATCTGCAAAATAATTTTTTTTTTTATGGATAAAAAAAAAGATTTTAAAAAATTTAAAATTTAAGGTTAACCCCTTTAAAAATCTTCGAGAAAAATATATTTTTTTCGAGTATGGAAAAGTAGTGAAAATCTCCAAAATTTTAAGGTACCCCTTTAAAAAAATTGCAATTCGAGTGGCAAAATAATATTTTTTTCGAGTATGGAAAAGTGGTAAAAATCTCCAAAATTTTAAGGTTAACCCCTTTAAAAAAATTGCAATTCGAGTGGCAAAATAATAAATTTTTTTCGAGTATGGAAAAGTGTTGAAAATCTGAAATATTTGAAGGTTAACCCCTTTAAAAAAATAACAATTCGAGTGGCAAAAAAATATATTTTTTTCGAGTATGGAAAAGGAGTGAAAATCTCCAAAATTTGAAGGTTAACCCCTTTAAAAAAATTGCAATTCGAGTGGCAAAATAATAAATTTTTTTCGAGTATGGAAAAGTGTTGAAAATCTCAAAAATTTTAAGGTGTTTAATTCGAGTGGGAATATAATATTTTTTTTCGAGTATGGAAAAGTGGTGAAAATCTCCAAAATTTGAAGGTTAAACCCTTTAAAAAAAATTGCCATTCGAGTGGAAAAATAATATATTTTTTTTTCGAGTATGGAAAAGTGTTAAAAATCTCCAAAATTTAAAGGTTAACCCTTTAAAAAAATTGTAATTCGAGTGGCAAAAAAATATTTTTTTTTCAAGCATGGATGGATGAGTGTTGAAAATCTCCAAAATTTGAAGTTTAACCCCTTTAAAAAAAAATTGCAATTCGAGTGGCAAAATAATATTTTTTTTTTCGAGTATGGAAAAGTGGTGAAAATCTCCAAAATTTGAAGGTTAAACCCCTTTAAAAAAATTGCAATTCGAGTGGCAAAATAATATATTTTTTTCGAGTATGGAAAAGTGGTGAGAATCTCAAAAATTTGAAGGTTAACCCCTTTAAAAAAATTGCAATTCGAGTGGCAAAATAATATATTTTTTTCGAGTATGGAAAAGTGTTGAAAATCTCAAAAATTTGAAGGTTAACCCCTTTAAAAAAATTGCAATTCGAGTGGAAAAATAATATAGTTTTTTTCGAGCATGGAAAAGTGGTGAAAATCTCCAAAATTTGAATGTTAACCCCTTTAAAAAAATTGCAATTCGAGTTGCAAAATAATATATTTTTTTCGAGTATGGAAAAGTAGTGAAAATCTCCAAAATTTGAAGGTTAAACCCCTTTAAAAAAATTGCAATTCGAGTGGCAAAATAATATTTTTTTTTCAAGTATGGAAAAGTGTTGAAAATCTCAAAAATTTAAAGGTCCCTTTAAAAAAATTGCAATTTGAGTGGCAAAATAATATATTTTTTTCGAGTATGGAAAAGTGGTGAAAATCTCCAAAATTTGAAGGTGTTAACCCTTTAAAATATTGCAATTCGAGTGGCAAAATAATATTTTTTTTTCGAGTATGGAAAAGGGGTGAAAATCTCCAAAATTTGAAGGTGTTACCCTTTAAAAAAAATGCAATTCCAGTGGCAAAATAATATGTTTTTTTCGAGCATGGAAATGTGTTGAAATTCTCAAAAATTTGAAGGTTAACCCCTTTAAAAAAATTGCAATTCGAGTGGAAAAATAATATAGTTTTTTTCGAGTATGGAAAAGTAGTGAAAATCTCCAAAATTTGAAGGTTAAACCCCTTTAAAAAATTTGCAATTCGAGTGGCAAAACAATATTTTTTTTTCGAGTATGGAAAAGTGGTGAGAATCTCCAAAATTTGAAGGTTAACCCCTTTAAAAAAATTGCAATTCGAGTGGCAAAATAATAAATTTTTTTCGAGTATGGAAAAGTGTTTAAAATCTGAAATATTTGAAGGTGTTGGCAAAATAATATATTTTTTTCGAGTATGGAAAAGTAGTGAAAATCTCCAAAATTTGAAGGTTAAACCCCTTTAAAAAAATTTCAATTCGAGTGCCAAAATAATATTTTTTTTTCGAGTATGGAAAAGTGGTGAAAATCTCAAAAATTTGAAGGTTAAACCCCTTTAAAAAAATTGCAATTCGAGTGGCAAAATAATATTTTTTTTGAGTATGGAAAAGTGGTGAGAATCTCAAAAATTTGAATGTTAACCCCTTTAAAAAAATTGCAATTCGAGTGGCAAAATAATATATTTTTTTCGAGTATGGAAAAGTGTTGAAAATCTCAAAAATTTGAAGGTTAACCCCTTTAAAAAAATTGCAATTCGAGTGGAAAAATAATATAGTTTTCTTCGAGCATGGAAAAGTGGTGAAAATCTCCAAAATTTGAAGGTTAAACCCCTTTAAAAAAATTGCAATTCGAGTGGCAAAATAATATTTTTTTTTCGAGTATGGAAAAGTGCTGAAAATCTAAAAAATTTGAAGGTGTTACCCCTTTAAAAAAATTGCAATTCGAGTGGCAAAATAATATTTTTTTTCAAGTAAGGAAAAGTGGTGAGAATCTCCACAATTTGAAGGTTAACCCCTTTAAAAAAATTGCAATTCGAGTGGCAAAATAATATATTTTTTTCGAGTATGGAAAAGTAGTGAAAATCTCCAAAATTTGAAGGTTAAACCCCTTTAAAAAAATTGCAATTCGAGTGCAAAATAATATAATTTTTTCGAGTATGGAAAAGTGTTGAAAATCTCAAAAATTTGAAGGTTAACCCCTTTAAAAAAATTGCAATTCGAGTGGAAAAATAATGTAGTTTTTTTCGAGCATGGAAAAGTGGTGAAAATCTCAAAAATTTGAAGGTTAAACCCCTTTAAAAAAATTGCAATTCGAGTGGAAAAATAATATTTTTTTTTCGAGTATGGAAAAGTGTTGAAAATCTCAAAAATTTTAAGGTGTTTAATTCGAGTGGCAATATAATATTTTTTTTTCGAGTATGGAAAGTGGTGAAAATCTCCAAAATTTGAAGGTTAAACCCTTTAAAAAAAATTGCCATTCGAGTGGAAAAATAATATATTTTTTTTTTTAGTATGGAAAAGTGTTAAAATTCTCCAAAATTTAAAGGTTAACCCTTTAAAAAAATTGTAATACGAGTGGCAAAAATTTTTTTTTTTTTCAAGCATGGATGGATGAGTGTTGAAAATTTCCAAAATTTGAAGTTTAACCCCTTTAAGAAATTTGCAATTCGAGTGGAAAAATAATATAGTTTTTTTCGAGTATGGAAAAGTGGTGAAAATCTCCAAAATTTGAAGGTTAAACCCCCTTTAAAAAAATTGCAATTTGAGTGGCAAAATAATATTTTTTTTTCGAGTATGGAAAAGTGGTGAGAATCCCAAAATTTTGAAGGTTAACCCCTTTAAAAAAATTGCAATTCGAGTGGCAAAATAATATATTTTTTTCGAGTATGGAAAAGTAGTGAAAATCTCCAAAATTTGAAGGTTAAACCCCTTTAAAAAATTGCAATTCGAGTGGCAAAGTAATATTTTTTTTCTAGTATGGAAAAGTGGTGAAAATCTCCAAAATTTTAAGGTTAACCCCTTTTAAAAAATTGCAATTCGAGTGGCAAAATAATAAATTTTTTTCGAGTATGAAAAAGTGTTGAAAATCTGAATTATTTGAAGGTGTTGGCAAAATAATATATTTTTTTCGAGTATGGAAAAGTAGTGAAAATCTCCAAAATTTGAAGGTTAAACACCTTTAAAAAAATTGCAATTCGAGTGGCAAAACAATATTTTTTTTTCGAGTATGGAAAAGTGGTGAAAATCTCCAAAATTTGAAGGTGTTACCCTTTAAAAAAATTGCAATTCGAGTGGCAAAATAATATTTTTTTTCGAGCATGGAAAAGTGTTGAAAATCTCCAAAATTTGAATGTTAACCCCTTTAAAAAAATAGCAATTCGAGTGGCAAAATAATATATTTTTTTCGAGTATGGAAAAGTGGTGAGAATCTCCAAAATTTGAAGGTTAAACCCCTTTAAAAAAATTGCAATTCGAGTGGCAAAATAATATTTTTTTTTGAGTATGGAAAAGTGATGAAAATCTAAAAAATTTGAAGGTTAACCCCTTTAAAAAAATTGCAATTCGAGTGGCAAAATAATATATTTTTTTCGAGTATGGAAAAGTGTTGAAAATCTCAAAAATTTGAAAGTTAACCCCTTTAAAAAAATTGCAATTTGAGTGCCAAAATAATATATTTTTTTCGAGTATGGAAAAGTGGTGAAAATCTCCAAAATTTGAAGGTGTTAACCCTTTAAAATATTGCAATTCGAGTGGCAAAATAATATTTTTTTTCGAGTATGGAAAAGGGGTGAAAATCTCAAAAATTTGAAGGTGTTACCCTTTAAAAAAACTGCAATTCCAGTGGCAAAATAATATGTTTTTTTCGAGCATGGAAAAGTGTTGAAAATCTCAAAAATTTGAAGGTTAACCCCTTTAAAAAAATTGTAATTCGAGTGGCAATATAATATTGACGGGTTAGTGTAAGCTTATCCATGCAGTTATGCACTCTTCGAACGAGTATGAAAAAGTGGTGAAAATCTCCAAAATTTGAAGGTTAACCCCTTTTAAAAAATTGCAATTCGAGTGGGAAAATAATATATTTTTTCCGAGTATGGAAAGGTGGTGAAAATCTCCAAAATTTGAAGGTTAAACCCCTTTAAAAAAATTGCAATTCGAGTGGCAAAATAATATATTTTTTTTCGAGTATGGAAAAGTGGTGAAAATCTAAAAAATTTGAAGGTTAACCCCTTTAAAAAAATTGCAATTCGAGTGGCAAAATAATATTTTTTTTTCGAGTATGGAAAAGTGGTGAGAATCTCCAAAATTTGAAGGTTAAACCCTTTAAAAAAATTGCAATTCGAGTGGCAAAATAATATTTTTTTTTCGAGTATGGAAAAGTGGTGAAAATCTCCAAAATTTGAAGGTTAAACCCCTTTAAAAAAATTGCAATTCGAGTGGCAAAATAATATATTTTTTTTCGAGTATGGATAAGTGGTGAAAATCTAAAAAATTTGAAGGATAACCCCTTTAAAAAAAATTGCAATTCGAGTGGCAAAATAATATTTTTTTTCGAGTATGGAAAAGTGGTGAAAATCTCCAAAATTTGAAGGTTAAACCCCTTTAAAAAAATTGCAATTCGAGTGGCAAAATAATATATTTTTTTTCGAGTATGGAAAAGTGGTGAAAATCTAAAAAATTTGAAGGTTAACCCCTTTAAAAAAATTGCAATTCGAGTGGCAAAATAATATTTTTTTTTCGAGTATGGAAAAGTGGTGAGAATCTCCAAAATTTGAAGGTTTTTACCCTTTAAAAAAATTGCAATTCGAGTGGCAAAATAATATTTTTTTTCGAGTATGGAAAAGTGGTGAAAATCTCCAAAATTTGAAGGTTAAACCCCTTTAAAAAAATTGCAATTCGAGTGGCAAAATAATATATTTTTTTTCGAGTATGGATAAGTGGTGAAAATCTAAAAAATTTGAAGGTTAAACCCCATTCAAAAAATTGCAATTCGAGTGGCAAAATAATATTTTTTTTTCGAGTATGGAAAAGTGGTGAAAATCTCAAAAATTTGAAGGTGTTACCCTTTAAAAAAATTGCAATTCGAGTGGCAAAATAATTTTTTTTTTTCGAATATGGAAAAGTGGTGAAAATCTCAAAAATTTGAAGGAACCCCTTTAAAAAAATTGGTGAAAAGTGGTGAAAATCTCCCCTTTAAAAAAATTTCAATTCGAGTGGCAATTGGTGAAAAATTTGCAATTGGTGTAAAAATTGCAATTCGAGTGGCAATTGGTGAAAAAATTGCAATTGGTGAAAAATTTGAAACTATATTATTTACCCACTCAATTACAATTTTTTAAAGGTTACCGTTTAAAAAATTGCAATTCAAGTGGCAAAATAATATAGTTTTTTTCGAGCATGGAAAGTGTGAAAATCTCCAAAATTTGAAGGTTAAACCCCTTTAAAAAATTGCAATTGAGTAATATAATATTTTATTTTTCGATATGAATTTGAAAATCTCCAAATTTAAGTTTACCCTTTAAAAAATTGTTCGGTAAATTATATAGTTTTTTTCGTATGAAAAGTGTTAAATCTCAAATTTTGATTTCAACCCTTTAAAAATTTTCGTCAAATAATTTTTTTTTAATTAAATTAAAATATTTAAAACTCGGGTTTTTTTTTTTCTCCAAAATTAATCTTTTTTTTTGCTTTATTTTTTTATATCTCCAATTGAAGTTAAACTTTAATATTATTTTTTTTTTATTAATTTTTACTTTAAATTTTCTATTTTTTTTTCATTCAAATATTCTTATTAACCTTTATTTCTTTTTTTTTTTTTATTATTTTTTATTTTATATTTTTTTTTTTTAAAATTAAATTTTTAACCCCTTTAAAAATTTTCTTTTTTTTTTTATTATTATTTTCTTTAAAAATTCTTTTATTATTTTTTATATTTTAATCTCCAAATTTATTCCCTTTAAAATTTTTTATATTTTTTTCTTAAATTTCTCCAATTTTTAAACCCCTTTCTTTTAAATTTTTTTTTCTTAAAAGTGTGAAAATCTCAAAATTTGATTTACCCTTTAAAAAATTGTTCGTGGCAAATAATTTTTTTAATAGGAATTTAAATTAAGTTCCATTTATGGAAAAGTGGTGAAAATCTCAAAAATTTGAAGGTTAACCCCTTTAAAAAAATTGGTGAAAAGTGGCGAAAATCTCCCTTTTAAAAAAATTGCAATTCGAGTGGCAATTGGTGAAAAATTTGCAATTGATGTAAAAATTGCAATTCGAGTGGCAATTGGTGAAAAAATTGCAATTGGTGAAAAATTTGAAAGCTATATTATTTCGCCACTCGAAT